>VBVQ01001157.1:0-31397 GCA_011636635.1 Tetramorium simillimum
CTCGTACTCCGGTGGCCGCTGCCGGTTTATTAAGTCGTTACCCAGGGTCGAGTACGTTCCTCAAGCGCGCAAGCGAGTTTCGCGCGTGCAGCAGCGTCGGTGGAGAACGAATGGTCGTTAATCCGCAACTGATACGCGCGCGTTAAATAGCGATAAAAAATTATGATAGATTATCTCGTCCTTCGTCTTTTAATTAAACCATACGTCTCTGGCGCGAATGTAGATGCGAAATATAACATTGAAAATTTTCATAAAAATGTCTAAAGTTCATTTTTAATATGTATAGATTAACTTTAAATCTCGGTTTAATATATTTTTCATCCTTTTCTAATTCTTATAAAATTAGAAAGGGATATAGAAAGAAAGTTAAATCGAGATGAAAGTTAATATATATTGGTAGAATAGATATACACAAGTCGGAAGGAAAACTCAGTTCCTCGTATGTGTATATATTTAGATGTGGAATTAAAGGAGTGAAGATAGAGAGGCGTAAAGTTACGCGAGACGCGATTCCGTGAATAACCGCGTAATACCGGAATCATGTGACACGTGCCGTCAGTTAAATATACGGTAATGTCGAAATTACGCTTGTTGTAGTAAAGCGACATTAGAATGGCTCGTGGACCGAGACTGGCCTTGGATGATCATACGAGACCACCTCGATACTCGAGCCAACGGTCATGATAAATGACACGCTAATTATGCACACGTGCGGAGGACATATTGTAATCGCGCTTTACAATCGTCACGCGCGGAGTTCACTAAGTAGACAAGGACCGAACATGTAATTGGCATGAAAAGAATTAAAATCGCTGTTTTTTTTTTTGTGGCCGCAACTTACCTCACGTCATTTTTTTATTCGCGAATATTCTTTTTTATTATACTCACGGAGAAAAGATTAAAATAGGATATTAAAAGACGCGGTAAATTATTTTTTGTTGCAGTGGAATAGAAGAGTGGTAAATTTTAACTCATGTTTAATTTTATCGCTGGATGAAAACAAACTAACAATAAGTTCTCCAAGCTCCACGAAATAGCTCTTGATTAGCTGGTTTCCACGAAACAACTTTTCATTAGGAATTCTACCGCCGTATCAATTTGATCAAGTGACAAAGCGCAATCCGTAGGTGTACATGTATGTGTGTGTATGTGATTTAATGATTCAATTAAAACGATTTTATAATTTCGGTTTGATTGTCCGAAATGGGCCGAAGTGCTTCACGCACGATTCCTGGAACCGATGCGAAATTGTTATTCCGGATACGGTTCGCGCTTTTTCTGGGTCGGATGAAGCCCCCCCCCCTCCCCCCGGACGAAAAGTCGGACGGAAGGGTAGACAAAGAGCTCTAGCCTCATTAATGGACGGCGATGTAAAAACGCATAACTACCTGTCCCGTATTCCATCGGCGGGGGTCTCTCCTTGAGATCTGTCCTCATGTAGAAGAAACGGGGTCCTTAGCCTTACGTGCTATCTGCGCTGTGTTGGTTACATAACGCACACGCGGTCGCTCGCATGAATGAATACATTCATAAAGACGGGTCCGGCCGGCTTGGCGCGCACGTCACACACACACATGTACGCGAGGCGTACAATCTCAATAAGAAAATACGTCTATTATGTCGTTACAATAACGATATCAATTCGTTGACCGTCGTGGCACCGAGCGGAGCCCATTGTCTCCAAACGACGGTAGGGTGTCCCCTGACCGGTGCACCATGTAAATCGCCCTCGAATAATTTCGAGCCTCCGAAATCGGGAGCTCGAAAGTCTGATATTAACGCCGCTCAAATTATATTTATCATTAATTGTTACTAGAACGTTTTCCTTTTTATCAGTGTTCTTTTTTTTCCAAAGAAAAACGGTTAGAAGCGGACGCTTAATTTTTTAAGGTAAGACGCTGTTATTTTCTTCGAATATTTATAAAATAATTTACATTTAATAATTTATATTTAGGTATAATTCTGCATTTTCTATCTTCTACTATCTGTAAGGAGACACTTCCGTTCTACGTTCAAGGGTTAACGTTGTTTCGAGACATTAATCTTTGCGACATAAGGCACAGGGTAATTATCCTTTAACGAGACGGAAGATTTGAACGAATCAAACGCTCTGCCTCGTCTTCGTTTCTGAAGACAATTGATTTGGTCACTCTATCACAGATCGTACTTCCTCCGGACAAAACTGATATATGATATTTTAAGTGACGGAGTACCCGGCCAGTAATTGAATTTAAAGGGCGGAAGCGAAGAAATCTGGTCCCCTTTCATATTAACCTAATCAAGCGCAGTTGTCGGTACCGCCGACTGTCGCGGTCACAATAGAGACATTAAATTGTCAGTACGGATTTATTAAACCCGGCGCGGTTACAGCCGTGAAACCGCGTGGATCTTGGACGATTTCGTCTGACTGTTACATCTGGATATTTGCAACTAACGACTTCGCATACGGCTGTGAGTTTCAAATGTATATACTTTGAAAAATGTTGCAAATATATCAATAAGACGGTCCTAATGTTTTACATTTTCATTAAAAACTTAATTTTTGAACACGTATGTTGTTATTTATCAACAAGAATTCGGTGGATTCACAGACCTCACGATAAATTAAAGAGAAGACTGTAGAAGGTCGTTTTCTGTGTTACCGGAGCAGGTGCCAAGCAATTTTGCTCTTGTTGCGGAAAATTACGCACGACCGCTACATTAGCAGAGAGGCTCTTATACGCATCGGCGGCTTTGACTTTTTATTATCGCCGCCGCTGATGCGGCGAGCCCTCGTAAGAGTCGCCATTAGACGTTCGACATACAGGCGAACATTTCGTCGTTCTCGGTACGATGACTTGTCAACAATTCATCGCGGCCGGTACCCCCGTGTAAGCGTCCCCCTTCTTTAGGGCCGTCATGCTTACGCGTCCTTTCATTCAGTTCATCATTCAGTTTAAGACAAGTTTTTAACAATAATGAGCTTCTCGTATACTATATTTCGGCGCATGATTTAAGAAAAAGTTAAAGTGACCGAAGAAATAAATTCGGCAACAGGCATATTTGATTAAATTATTGAACAATAAATTTTGTGCATTTATAATTTTCATGAATATCTCTAAAAATCTTTTATGTTGTAAGTAATCATATTACGAATAAATAAATAACAATTTTTGCTTACCTTTACTTGATGTCTTGAATTCATTTGTAAAATCTCTGCTTATGAAATTATCAAGTTAAAATAAAAAATGTTTGCAACGAATTGTAATTCGAAAAAAAATTTTAATTTAATATTAAATGTAAATTTTGTAACAATAATTCTCATCTTTGATAATGAAATAAAAATAAGTTTACATAAAATAATAATTATTTTTGCAAATTTCTCATAATTCAGATTACTGTTTAAGATTTTTTTTTTTTTTGAAAGGGGAAAGGAGCGAAGAATTACTGAGTCGCAAGCGATAATATGGTCTAGCTAATAATATCGTCTTAATAATCCCGCGCCTAATTAATGAAAAATCGTTTATTAAAGACAAATTTTATTACAATAAAGTAAATTCGCACAACCGTGGGAAAAGGCACATAATGAATTTCTCCTTGGCGAACCAACGGACATGGAAATGGTACGTTTACCCGTATACAACAAAGTACGCGTAGCACGCAAAAAAGGAAGGAGTAATCCGATTAAGACGTCGCAGCTTCGCGTTTCTTTGATGTCGGTACCATCGTTGTAAAAATGGTGTATGAAAGAAAAGATTACTATCTAAAAGATCGCTTCCAAATGATACTTGGTCTTGCACAGCTTCTGCAATCGAGAGATCCCCTCCTCCCGATTATCGCCGTACTTAGTCTCCCATGCATCGAATAAAATATTGTAGTATCTTGGAACATCGAAGTACTGCAAGTACTGGTGGCTAGTGGTAGTGGGAAAGATCTTTTCGAAAGTCCCCAACTGTGTTAGCTCATCTTCGTAGGTAATCAAGTGTCTTACGTCGTCGGGCGTCAAATCATCGATTATTTCATCAAGATAATCCTCACGGTTTCTTAAGTTGGCGTACAAGGACTGTTTATGTCGTTCTTGGTAGCTAAGGGTAGTTCGGTGCAGTCTGTAATCTTGGCATACCGGATCTAACTGATATCTTTGGGCTAGTTTCTCCGCTTCCTCCGCCGGTATGCACGTGGGCAGTTGGTATCCGGCTATATTAAAGAGGTTTCTAATGAGGGGCCCCTTGACCGCGATGTCGAGAGGCGAGGAAGACTGTAGAGAGGGCGATATATTCACTTCGAGTAACCACGGTCTCCGGTTCTCATCCAGAATAATATCGATGCCGAAAAGCTCATAGCAGCAATACCTTAGAATTTAACAAAATGCATCACGTCAGAAAGACATTGATTGGAACGTGTAAGCAAAATCGTATTAATTGTACTTTTAACACACGAAAACGATCATTCTAAATCTATTGATTCTAAAACCTTGCAAAATTATTTAAGAATTTACTTAAAAATTATTTCAATAATTTTTATTTTTTTATCGTTTAATTTTAGCAATGTTAAATTTTTTTTAAACGTTAGCACTGAACGCATAAAAATAAAAAGAATAGTAATTTATTTTATTGAAGAGTAAATTAGATTACGTGGAATCAGCTTCTTACCTTGAGGACGTATTAGTTCTCGTTAAAGAGTTGATAGAAGATTCGCCGGCTATCATCGTCTTGGTGACTATGTCCTTTATCGACTCCCATATCTTGGCGACGTTGACGTTTTCTTGCTCGAGGTAGGACCACAGGGTCCTCAAAGTCCACTTATGACCGGTACTGGAATCCGCGCAGTCGTTGCTGGTGTAAGTCGCGCTGGTCTTATTGATGCTGTAGTTGGTGAGATGCATGAAACGGTCGCTGAGGTAGTTGATGTCGTCGTTATACTTGACGGAGGCGAAGCGCACGAGGCCGTCCGGATATATGTAAACCTTTAGCGGATTGAAGCTGGTGACGAACACGTAGAGTCGCAGGTCGAACTTGGCGCCCCGTATCAGCATCGGCCGCGACAGGTATTGCTGCACGACGAAAGGGCGTTTCTTTGGTATTTGGGACCAGCGGTGGACCACGCGGATCCCGGTGCCGCGCGCGGACGCCGGCGGCTTGACGATCCACTTCTCCTTGCCGCCGTTCTTCTCCCATACCTGGCGGAACATACGCAGGTCCTGAGGTAGCACGTAGGTGCGCGGCATGAAGCCAAACTCCCGCTTGCCGTACTTGACCATCATCCGGCTAAGATTGCGCCACAGCCGATCCTTCCGGCCGATCTGGAAAGTCCCGGGGAAGTGGTTGACCTTCTGCGACTCCTTCAAGCCTTTGTAGCACATGGACTTCATGTGCTTGCCCCAGGTGCCGGTCCAGTATCGGCATTTCTTCATCAGCCGGTAACCGGAATTCGCGACGACGCGACGCACTAATATCGGCGTTATCGTAGTGAGGTGCCACTTAAGATGTCTCGTCACTTCGAACGGCAGCGCCGAGTTGTCCTTGCTGTCGAATGGCTGGAAGGCGATGTAAGGGGGCACATTATCGAACAGGCTTCTGCGAAAAGGCAGCTTGTTCCGCTTGACACCGTCGATCGACGGCAGATCGTCAACATCGAGGTCAGGCACGCTCTCCTCGTCGTACTGAGTCTCGGCGCCATCGGTGCTGCTCGCGATGCTACTAGTTTCGTGCTGATTATATACCATTACGTCCATCTCGAGTAACCTGCAACACACGGGGGAGAGACGAAGGGTCCGTCGTGACGCGATGTTGCTTTGACGTTTTTCGAAAACAGTTCTTTACATTCTTCACATTCGTACCGGTATCTCTTCAACTCTAACGAACTCGGCTCAGATAACGGCAGCGGCGGATCGACGTAATTTCGTAATCGCAGAATCATGTCGATTCGCTGTCGTTGACTTGAACGTGTTTAAACAATTAAGGCACCAATGGATACCGTTAATACGGTACAGGCTACCGTTACCGAGCATCTTCGAGAAGCGAAATTGTTAGAGATGAACATATCACGGCCTGTCAAGAACTTATACGATTCGCCGCGATCGGCTAAATTCAATATGTACGCCGATATAATTACAAAGATGCGATCACAACATCGTTATTACTATCGTTATACTTCCTATGGAAATTTTTCACCGAGCGATTACAAAGTGCGACCAGTTTCCTCAGGGGCATAATTAAGCAGCGTCGCAGTGACCGCCACTGGTATATGTTATAAATATGTTGTCGGATATATATAGGCACAAGTTATTAGTTACACGAAACAAGCAGCTGCAGGTAAAATCGATTTACTTGTTACACTGGGGAGCAAGATTGTAGATTGACATGTAAAATTCGATTAAAATTCAATTTCGCCGGCAGCCACGTCAGCCTCAACAAAATATTTCCCAGAAATATTTTCTCTTCATAACTTATCGCTGCATTTTATCTGAAAAGTTCCGTTCAACAGTTCCATAATGTAGAACATTCAATGTAAACAACTCCACAATGCCGAACGTTTAACATAAAATACACAATGCAAAAATCTAAATTTCTATCAGATTTAAAAAACTGAAAAATGAGTTGTATTAATCGTTATGAAAAAAAATGTATTATACACATGCCTCGCAACATTGTTTACAAACAAAATATACTTTGAATATTTAATATATAATATATTTAATATTGAATATGGTTCTTCGAACATATTTAATAATAAGCTGCACGATTGGTGATCGCAAAACCGAATAAATCGATAAAACGTTATTATCGCACTTTACATCGCTAAGCAATTTTTTCATAACAATAGTATCCGCAAATGAGACTGACCCGCCTGGATCGAATAATGCGATGCTCCGCGATCGCAACGCGCGATATCAGCATCTTAATGCACGTGTTAGAAAATTGAGCATGCACGACCGCGAGAAAGATTTGTAAAAGAAAAGGTATACGTACCAATCCGTATTGTTTAAATGCCAGCAGCTGCCAGCATTATGACGACACGACCACAAACACCTGAAACATAACAATTGATTCGCGAGTTATTATAATTGTCGAGAGATCGTAGTAGTAAATTCTTAGGATATCCTTCGTATAATCATTAGTAACGACGATTAACGTTTTCTTGTAGCACAGGAATTTGCGGGGAAAATATTTCGAGAAATGCACGCAAAAACACGGAGGCCATAATGCCGATCTTAAAAAGCACGGTCCGCCGGTGTATAATTGCGAAATCGTGAGGCTAAGTACCGCAAAAAATAACAGGGGCATTTACACCATAACAATAATTTACGTTTCGATAAACTATCACGGATAACTTATAAGTCAATTCAAAGATCATTTGTCCTCGAGCATCGACTTGTACTTGTCAATTTCGTACAGAACGTTGCATTCATTCCTATTTTTTAAACATATACGTATCGAAACATTTATGTTAATTATTCTTTTACTTTTACATATTTTATATTTCATGATTATTATATTGAGAGTCAACAGAAGATATCCAAAGACAGTTCTTTGGTAGGTTTTTTTACTACAAAATTCACAATACTTTAGCTAATTCTATTTATTAACAATATTTTGTTAATAGATTTAAATAATGTTACATTTAAACATTCGTGAATCAACGACTAGCTTATACGAATATCTCAATAATTGCGAATGCAGTCATACGTATGCGAGCATGCATATCAAATTGTCCATTGCGCTTGAATGAGGAGCTGATACGTCCGCTCGCGTGCGAAATGATTGATACATCTTACCGGGATCGCATTTTCAAAGGGATAATATTGTAGAAGCAAAACAAAAAATGTAAGAATTACCGCTAATTTATACCTATCGTAGAAACATCGCTCGTCTTACTATCGATCAACATTTTTCCTGAAATTCGTCACAGTTTTCTAACTCTTCTCGCGACAATAGAATGTTTTCGTCATTGAAGAGAAAAGTGTGTCATCTCGCAAATATAATAGCTGCCCAAATTTTTCCGACGAGACGTACCGTCTGTAAGGTACGACAAAAAGATGCGGAAACACGGAGATTGAAAAAAAATATTTATTCTACATTAATGAGCATCAATCTTATCTCGCACGATTAATAATCATAAAGAGTTACGACACATTTCCTTTAACGATAAGTTCGCGGCAACAACATGCAGAGAGAAAAATATGTGCAGAAACTGTGAAATGGATAAACGCGATGATTGATACCAGGATGCAGATGTGCGAGCATGCGGTGTTGAATATAAAAAGCGAGAGCTGTCGATTAATTCGCCGCCTCGAAGCGCATGTTAAGTAAATATGCCGGCCACCATGTGGCAATTAAATACTCGTTATTGATCGCGCAGTCGCCGGAACACGGTAGTGCATTAATCGGAAAGTAAGACAGGGGACTCGCGGAGAAGAAAGAGTTAATTTTCTTTCGTGTCCCACTTACGTAAAATCAAATTAACGCGACGCTTCAAAAATACAACCAGAACGGAAGGCTCGAAAAAGTGTGAAAGCGTCGCGCCCATCGATCGGCGCAATTGATCGATTGACTTTTGGACCAATCTTTCTGCCCGGCGCAAATTCCGCTTCCTTTTAAATCGTAAATCGTCGTAGTCCCAATCAATGAAGAAAGGAGGACCGTTCGAATGAATTCTAGACTACAGCGCGCCAATCAATATCGGAAAGTAGTCGGTGTATTTCTAACGAAAAAATTCAGTTCACGCGCGGCTTTGGGTCGGATTAAAAAAAAAAAAAAAAAAAAAACCGGCGAGAGCGAGCTTACATCCTGTCGTTGAAGGTGCGGACGAAACAGACATTGTGTTCCTGACGCCCGTGGAGAATGAGGGAAATTGATTAAATTGTGTTTTAAGGCTGGGATGCAAGAAAGTGTACAGCTCGCGTATTAAGTCGCGTAAGACGCATTAATATTCATGTGTCAGTTTCGCCACCTCCGGGTACGGTACCCGGACGACGACGGCAGGTGACAGGCGGTTTTCGATTTCTTGCAATGTCGCGCGAACGCGATTAAAGCCGCCGGCCGAAGCATTGTAAAGCCTTTTGCATGTGCCGAAGGTGACTTGCTGTAGCGTTCTCGTCGCAGTGCTGTGCAATTTGACAGTGCGATTTAATCTCGTTGCATCCTCTATACCGTAACTTCCGTGATTTTTTTGGCGATAGCCGTACCGGCAAGACCGTATCTTTATAATTGGATATGGATGTATGCGTGAGACGAAAATATAATGGTGAGGAAAATGATACATTTCCCGCGTTTTCTTTCAATGGCAAACTGCGTCTTCCGTTATCTGTTACTCCGATAACTTTATAAACCTCCGCGCGCGCGCGCCTGCATTTTATATAAAATAAATAAGAATTCTAGAACAAATTAGAATTCTCTTTTTATCTAGATTAGACAATTAATTTTGTGAAAATTTATTACGACGATTCACGATATTTAATTCCGACGTTTCAAAATTTATTAATGAAATGTAAAATTAATCAAAACCATTCGAATCAAACAAACTCTGTAAATTATTTTTGTGAATGTTATTAAATATTTTCCAGATAAATTAATAAATAATAGAAACAATAAATATTGATGGAATAAGTGTCAAACTTATTTTTTATATTTCAAAGTATCTCAACTTTTTCGCTGTCAATAACGATTTCCACGTAGATATTTTAGTGATTCATTGTTAAATCATTAAAAAAACTTCAACAAGTTTTTTTCTCTCGTTCGTTTAATTTATTCATAATTGCACAAATATATTATTTCCGTGATAGAATAAAGTAATAAATTTATAATTTGATTTAAATTCTATACTATATATAATAAGAAAGTATTTGAATGTAATAGCATTTTGCTGCGTCACACAGCGCGTTTCATATATGATTCTGTCGTTAAAAGAAGATTAATAAAGAAGAGAAGGATGCGGAATATATTGTGGGTGGTGATTCGATATCGTTTATCATTGAAACAAGACGTTTATTGATGATGATGATACTGTCCGACGACCTCAACAGAGACGCCGGACGGCATTACGTCGAAAAAGGTTCTTAAACATAACAAGTTAACATCTATATAATAGTCGCTATGCTTTACGAGAAAATAGTCATCTCAGGTACAAAATGGAACCCTATCACAGACGTCACTTAAAGCTTTAATCACCTATGTACAGTGCGACCGAGTAAACCGCGTAAAAAAAAAAGTAAAGTTCTCAAAGAATCCTCAACGAGGCTTCGCAAAAGTTTTCATTTGGAAGACAGCGCGATTTGTCGTTCTCCTCCTCGCGGCGCCATTCAGCGGGAGGGCTCCTCGTTATTGGATCGTTCGTCTCAATTGCTTCAAACGTCCGCCCCCGGAGATCTCAGGATACTGTCGTCGTCGTCGTCGTCGTCGTCGTCGTCGCTCGATCGATCGCTTCATCACCAGGGTCTCCAGACCTCGTTGGAAGACTCCGAGGACTCGCCGGAGGAGCTGGCGACACTGACGGGGCTCTGCGGTGGCGTGTACACGTTCTGGGGCACGTTGGTCTGGCTCGTCGGCGGCTGAGTCGGCGGCGTCTTGGTCGCGGCCGCGGTGGCCGCCGCCGTCGGCAGCGTGTGCTTGACACCGGCCGGGCTCTCGAGTCGTCGCAGGCAGCCGCCGAGGTGTCGCATGAGCTGGGCACCCGCGGCTGGATGGACCGCCGCGGCGACCGGCGTCGACAGGAAGGTCGACACCTCCTGGGCGCACTGGGTGAAGCCGTCGCGGAACCGGTCGGCGTAGCTGTTCTCCGGCGTGAGCGTGAGCCTCCTGGCGGCGCGCAGCGTGTGGAGGTGACGTACCGTCAGCTCGAGGATGTCCGCCTTCTCCAGCTTGGCCACGTTCTCGCCCTCGGCCTGCAGCGCGGTCACCATCAGGTCCTTCAGCTCGTCCAGGCAGCGATTGATGCGGGCGCGCCGCTTGCGCTCCAGCATCGGCTTCATCACCTTGCGGTACTGATAGGTGCGCGACACCGGCTCCTCGTACTCCATGCCGCTGACCGGCGTGTAGCCCGTATGCGGTGACATGGCGATCACACTTTTACAATGTCACTGGTCACAAAAAACAAGGAGCAACGGAGTCCAGCTGAGAATGGGATCCCCCGTAGACGTTCTCCGGTTGATCCTCGGCGGAATCACCGATCGACGATGCGATCCAGCCTCAGGAGAGATCCACGATGCTCTTCGTGTATATAGCCGTCTTCGCGGTCGATTCAATCGTTGAATGCACGATCGAACACGCTCGACGTTTATATTACTCTCTCCTCTACTGCTTCGCTGTTCTCGGAGTGCCAAGAGTGCGTTCTGCGTCCGTACGTATTCGTGACGGTTCTGAAGCGTTGGTGGGGCACAACCCGTTATTTATATGCCGCGTGGTGCCCCACCCGTGCCGCCGTCGTCCTGCGCCCCACAGCTGGGTGGCGGAGGGGACCGAGGGGCACGGTGTGCCGAACCCTGCAGCCCGCGTGCACGGCCAGCCAGCAGCAGCCGTGGCGTATCGTGGGAAGCTCGCGGGCCGGAGCGTTCCCACAGATCGGGGGGCCTGTTGGGGCCTGCACAGGTTCTGTGCCGCTTGACGCCTGCCGGACCGAGGAGGGGGGCCCTCCTTGCGAGTGAGGAGCGCGAGCGTACGTGCGCGAGAGCGTGCGCGCGCGCGGGAGGGGACACCTCGCTCACTGAGAGAACACACCTGCACGCGGTGCCCTGGCACGACGCGACGCGTCGAACCGCGCCGAGAAACACGGGCGAGAGGCGAGAAGAGGAGAGCACACGCCACGACGCGCGACCAGCACGAGGACGACTCGCGCGATCCGTCGCGCGGTAGAGCGGCGCGAGCCTCGATCCTCGCGCCGGAGGTAAAGATTATCGCGATTGAATCTACGAAGGACGCCGCTTCGCGAGGGCACGGGCTAGATTGATGCGTAACGGGAGAAAACGGACTTCTCTCGCGATCTCAGAGTCATTTGGGATATCGTTCGCCGATCGTCCGTGCAATTTTCAATGACTGATATGAATTCCATTGCGGGGGTATTATATATCTCTGTCGAATGTTACATGGATGGAAGCAGATTTTATATATAGTGCACATATTCAATCTTTCATTTAGCACGTGCGCTGTTGAGAAATGCACACTCTATGCCCTTCGTGCCACCACTTGTTCAGTCACTCTTTTATTATAGATTGAAATATAATTTAAAGAAATATCTGTGAAAAGAGATAGAGAATGTTTATTCGACCGTGCCCTGCGGACTATGATGTCAATGATGTTTTCAATCGTCATGTTTATAAGAATCTAAACGCCGCTGTCAGTTCGCACATCCGCGCTCGAGGCGCACGACACTTGTTGATTTACCGGATTTACCACCGACGTGGTGCACGTGTGCATGCGCGTGTCGGCAACACTTCCCCGAAGTGAATCATGTCTTGGTGGCGTAACGCCCGTGTCGCGAGCTGGACCACTTTCGTATTCCTCTCCGCGTGGAACAATGAAAATAAATATCACGGATGGTGCGCGACCCGCCCACGCTTGTCTCATCGCGATTATGCGAGATCATCCGTTTGATTGCTTCCGTTGCGTCATACGAATCGCTGGGAATCGCCGGGTAAAAATTTAATTGGCAAAAAAGAAATTTGTAAGGCAGTTTTAATGAACTGAATTTAACGTTCTTTTATATGGAAGCTATTTACAGAGATAACGGACTGCTGCTCACTGAATTTTGGCCGTAAAGTTAGTCTTCCGCGTGGGAAAAAAAATTCTGACCTCTATCCATATTCACATACTCTCACGTAGTTTTAGGTCGCCTTTCTATTCTACGACGGAGGAACACGCGGATATATCATCTATATCCAGTTCTCTGAATATTCGACCATAATTAACCTATGATCTCTTCCTGCTCTTAGAAGATTCCGTGTAACTTGGAGAGAATTTTGCATATTCCGATCGCGAGAGCAGCCCGACATTAGAGAATCTCTCCAAGGGTTTCTGACAACCGGTTCCGGTGCAATCGGAGCGGGTCCCGGGAGCCGATGTTTTGAATTATAAACGTACGTTCTTAATGATCCGCCCATTCTCGGACTCGGACGGGCTTCGCTTGCGGGACTTAACGAGGTGTTTAGCCCTTTTGGAAGCCGATACCCCAAACAAGGCCCCGCTGAGTGGGCCGGCCGAGTATTTACGAGCCTTTGGGTCTAAACGCAAAAGCAGCTAGTCGCTTCGGAGGCGATCCGGATATTACTACGATGTGTCGCCTTCAAAAATTAAAAAAAAAAAAGAGATGAGAAAGATTCGCTTCTTCGGGCATGCGGTCGCCGCTTAATTGCCGATCTGTCCGAGATTGCGGCGGAAATTGATACCAGTGGAATTTCGTCGAGCAGGAATTTTTAGAACAACACTCGAGAAGAAACTCTTCTTCGGAAGAAGTTTGCCATAATGTCTTTGTGAATTTCTCTGGAAATAAGTCTGTCTTTGATTTTAAGACTTCGTTATCAAACTCTTCGCAAAAAAGAAGATAGAAGATATGAAGTCAAAGATAATATTTTAAAATAGCTTATTGTGACAAAGCCTTCTCTTTCTCTCTCAATAAGATATTAATAATATTATTCCCCCAATCCATATTTTCTAACGAAAAATAATATAAAAGTATGTAAGAGTGTTATAATTTTGTTATATGCTTTAAATAGAATTTATCTTACATCTCGTTTTCAACTGATTATCTTCGTTTCCATAATACACAATTACACTGATCGGAACACTTCTCACGTTGACATTTAACTGTGACACACGCGGCTTCGAAATAGTCTTAAAAACACTATATATATCTGCTTATTCTGGCAATATATATCTGCTTATTCTGGCAAAATGACAGATTTCTAGAAACGCTTGAACAATTTCACCATTCCACGTGTATGTGTCACGTATTTATTATTAATCTTCATATTCTGTTTATCCGAGCACAACTCACATTACCTCTCTTCGTGTCTCTTCTCCCTTGATTCAAAAGCTTCTCTCTCTCCCCCCCTCTCTCTTTCTCTCTCTTTTACTATATCGTATTTATCCTTATCAATTCTCCTCTCTAACTCGAATCGTGGTTTCTGCGCGATAAGTTTATTCTCGATGTGCGTCGAACGGACGAAAATAAGGCAGGAGCGACCGCGCGCCGGTAGAAGACCGGTAGGATAATTACATTGATTGGTTATACAAGCCGGATGCGGTGGTACGCGCGTACGCCAGTTAAAGCCCCGACGAAACAAGCGTTATCCGCGCCGATGCGGCGCTACCGCCGGGACACCGGGTACATATTATTGCCCCACGTTAACAACTCGTTACGCCCGCTCACCATCGGCGGCGAATGAAATGAACGTTGATATTCCCGCGGCGGGAACGCGTCCTTACGTGATCCCCGACGATGAAGTTCGTAATTTGTTTCTGGGTACGATGATGGATTTTTTACCGGCACCGCCGGCCGGTCCGCGGCAAATCGCGCGCTTCCTCGTTCACCGACAGATCGAGGAAGTCTTAACCTCGAGAAGGAAAGAAAAGGTGAAAAGGAAAAAAACAACGAGAAAGAGAGAGATAAATGCGTCGAGATTCACTGTAATTCGCGTTAGGTTACGCGCAACCGTTAAGTCGATATTTCGGTTATGCAACAGGTACGTCAAGCATATTAATTAGCTGCGAGATGGTCAAATTATAGGGTTGCCGAAACTTCTCTGAACACTCAAAAAGTCTTGCATCCGATATATGACAGATCCGACAGGTTTGATAAGGGTGATAAGCGAAAGATCGGCGCGACGCTAAATTAAGTACAGCATTAAAGCGTGTACGAACGATGGAGCATTATTATTATTACGACATAATAATAATAATAATGTCGATAATGAGAATGCATAATATTAACTTGTAATTTTATTTCGTAATTTTACTTCAATATAATGTACATCACAATACAGGGTTTTTTAATTGCTAATTTTTATAATGATCTTTTCTGAATCTTTTTTTTGGAGCAATGTTGGAACAAATTACGATTTAACACCTGTTCAAAATGTTAAACTGACTATTTAATAATATTAAATCATGGCAAAAAAGATAACAATAAAATAAAACATTTATAAAATTATAACTGTATCATCGCGTATTTTAAATAACACGTCGCTAATGCACTGCAATCTTGCGCAATTAACAGCAATTGATAATTTTCATTTAAAGAAAAATATCGATTATCTTCTAGTCGAATTATGACAAAAACGTGCGAGAAACGTACAAGATAGAACAATAATCAGCTACACCTCGTGAAAAAAAAAACGTAGACCGATATTCCAGGAAATAATCGTGCCAGCGGGCTCGCACGGACATTACGGCGTATAATTTATTATCAATCCGTATCAACGAAGTAACGTGAATTATCACAGTTGAGAGTTTATTCCGCTCCTGCCTTCTCGAAGCAAAGCAGTATAAATAAACGATTAATGTATTTCCCCAAGCTAAAATAACAATCCTCGATCCCATCACTCCGAGTAACAGCAATATTTACCGGATCCTGAGTCTCTCTCTCTTCGAGGGGGCTTCTCTCGGCGCTCCTTGACCTCCTCGTGCTCCGTATCGACGTGCCTTCTCGCGCTCCTCCTCGAACGACCCCGTCTTTCAGCGCGGAGGAAGACACGAGGTCGTCGATGCTAATTCGTCGGTACGTCGGAACACTTCCGCGGAACAGGCCTCTCCTACTTCGTCCCTTGCACGTAAAAGACCCGCGGCCACTCTTCTCTCCCCATCCGTTTCCCCTATCCTCAATCTTTCCCTTCTCATAGTCATCCGCCGTGTCTGTCCATCCCCCTTGCTCGCGGGATTCCATCCGTCTCTCCTTTCCCCCTCGGCGCAGAATGGGTAGCCTCGCCTCCGAAATTCTTCCGGTTGTATACTCTTGGCTCGTGCTACGGAACGTGGGAATGTTCTCAGGCCTGGAAGCCGACCCCACCACACGGTGGAAACACACGTTGCAACGAACCGCGTGTGGTGCGCGTAGCGATGGGATCGAGCGGGAATCCTCGCGCAAGCTTTATCTCTGGCGATCGACCAGCAAATTGTTCCGAAATTAAATTCGAATATTCATCAGTTCTTGTATCCGGAATGGAAGTAGTAACGTATGATTAAATATAATATATTGCATTATCTATACAATATAAGCTTGATATAAAATTTTCTTAGTTATCGCTTATTAAATCCATTCATATTTCTTCCATCCTGCAGTTGTTTGATTGAAAGAATGATTTTCTTTTAGAAAAATCGATCATTTCTCTGAGGAAACTTATTTTATAGCTTCATTCATTCAAGTAATCGTAACAATAATTATGTCTTTGACACATTGAAAAAAAAATTCTGGTTAAAAATGGACGAATCGAAAAATCTTGTAGAATTGATCAAATATTCTGATTATTATAATAGAACTCAATACTTTATAACTTGTAATAACCAGAATTCCTATTATAAAATAACCAGAATGTTTGATCAATTCTACAAGATTCTTCTAATTCGTCCCTCTTTAATCAGAATTCCTTTCAATGCACAAATTTTATTTTAAATTAAATTAAAATATTCTATTCTTTGTGTAGGGTTTTATGTTAAGTGCTATTAGAATCCTCCAGCATGACACCAGTTCCACCCCATCGCTAGGCGCACACGAGCGCGGCGCCGTGCGTGCGTGTGCGGAGCACGTACACATGCACGGGCGCCGCTCTTCCTCACCGAACTCATTGTGCGCTACGAGCCCTCTTTGTGAGAGGAGGAGGCAACCAGCCGGTAATGTAACCTTAGCGCTGCCCCATCGCCGCGTTGTGCACATAATGCGGAGGCTATTGTACGCAGCACGGGCCACATTGTTGCCCGCATCTTGCAGGCACCCTACGACGCCGACGGCGTTGTTGAAGGAGCCGTCCGCGTCGTTTTCTCCTTCCTTCTTTCGCAGCTACCACGCTTCTCCTTCTTCGCAAGCTCGTTCTCGTGGCGAATTATCCTTATAGGTCGCGCGACCAGTATCGGTAATGCGCTAATACTCTTTTTATAATGGGATTAAATGATCGCAACGAGATAGGCCAAAGGCGAATAAAAAAAATCTTTCCCAATTTTTACATAAACATTGTTATTAAAAAATTCACGTGGAACGTGTCATTATCGTTCTATGTAGAAACCGTTTTGTTATTAGTCTTGATATAAAAATCGCTTGTAATATATTGGTTGAAGTACTTGAAATATAAATCAATTCTTTTTAAATTTGTTTTCTGTTATTTTTAAATAGTGAGCATATTTTCCAATATCAAAAATTTTTTATTTTACAAAATAACTCGTATCGTATAAAGAAATTAAATAGATAATAAACTTTTCATTGCGTTAACCGCATTGCATTGCTTCCTCGCTTCTACTTCACAATATGAAGATAATTACGTAAATTATTTCATCATTTTTATCTATATTGTATATCCAATTATAATATTAAACTTTATAAATAAAACTGATAAATTATACCGATACGATGTGAGAACAACGATGTACCTCTTGTTGCCGACACTAGTTAATTTAGCTTGTCTTCACAAATTAAGGTGTTTAACGAAAGAACTGCTAATAACATGTTCGATGTCAGCTGCAACCTTGACGACATAATTGTCGCACGCTAAAATTTGTAAGGACGTCATTAGAGTAGCAATGATGAACATAAATAATAAGAACGTTCTTATTAAAATAACGTAGCTCATTCTTGCCCGCATGCTACATTCTCCACGCATTAAAAAGAAAAAAAAAAGGACACGAATATCGGCGTGCAGTATTTTTCTCCTCATTTTTTCCTTCGTGCTTCTGCACGTGGTAGTTTTGGTTCAATAATTCCACACTGCATTAAATAATGTCAAGCCTGAATATTCAAGACTATTAAAGTTGGGGAATGGCAGACTCGCAGAGATCTAAATCGCAAAGTAGATCGCGATAACATCCTTCAAGTATCCCACCGGCTGGATCGTAAATTCCGAATTACGCATTTCATTATATTCAGAGGATGATTTTATGACTTTTGCGCACGCACACAGATTGCGTCGGATATGGCGGCAGGATTCTTAACATTACGAAGGCGTCCTCGTCTTTCTTTAGGCAAGGAGAGCCCGCCGCGTGTCTTTTTAACCGTCTTATTATCGCACTGATTACGTGCTTGCACTTGGCATAAAATTAACAACGATACCAGTCGCATGGTTAAAAGCAAATTTCAGCTCCCCACGAATATTTCAGACCCCATCTAATTATCGAGGCAAACGCACGTCACGATTAATAAAGGCGGTATCGTGCAATTCGCCGACACTGTCTTAAAGAACCTCCATCATGGAAGGAAATCAGAATCGCATCCGTTTATTTTCACGCGCGTCGCGCGATCACTTGGGGGCTTCTGCAATTTCGTCGCGTCCTTCTTGTTTCACTTGGCGCGCGGAGTTTGCGGCGTCTGGCCGCGCAACGTGGCCACTGGGATCTCGCCTGGGTTTTGCGAACGGGCATTTTTCATTGTTTATCTTCATCTCGCCTCCGTTGTGCGTCCCTCTCCCGATCCGCGTCATGATTCCGGTCTCGCTTGCGCCACCCGTGCATAGTGTTTACGTCGCGCGCTGCCTACATTATTCTAACGTCGGTCGCCCGCGGCAACGTCCGTCACTTTTCCGTCTTTTTGCCGAACTTCCTCTACGTCTTCTTCACGCGCTCCTCCAGGTATCTACCGCGGCAGAGTCCTCCCTTTGCGATGCAATTTGAATAATTACACTACACGCGCGACGAAGTCAAAAATCGGCGTGCTATTAATGCCCTAAGTACTACCGCGCCGATATACTTCGGAAGCTTAGACTGTAATTTTTATCGGGCGAAACAGTGGCAACGATTATGCGAAACTTCGTGTTCCCTCGGACAGGAGAAAGTGCGAATGAAGCTCTCCTCGACGTTGTTACCAGCTTGTCTCATTGAAAGCCGCCGTCCGCGATTACGTTCGTTTAAGAGGGGCTTCGCAAAACGAAAGCGACACTTCTGCGAAATTTCCAGCTGTTAATGACACCGATTCCCTCTGTCGCATGTCGTACCCGCCGAGGGAAGGCTTCTGCGAGCTGTTTCGCATTTAGCATATCATTTATCTTGATATTTGCAATTAAACCGAAAAACATATCCCGGAGAGCGCTGCAGGCGCAAGAATTTTGATACGATTCTTTGACTCACGGGGCAGGATAATTGCTGTGCCGACGTTGATTCGTCACGGATCTCGAACGTGTGCTTCGCGGCGTGAAACATTGTTACGCCTTAAATCACCCGCGTCTCTCTCTCGTCGGGCACGCATATTCCGCGGAATCCGCGGACAGCGTGTACCTCCGTACGTAATTAAGGCCGCGAAGTCTACCGCTTCTTTGCTGCTTCGTCACTCTTCTTGTACTTATCTTTCTCCCCGCGGGCACTCGGCTTACCGCTGGGCTAATGTAGGATCAAGAGTTACCTCTCGCGCCAGTAATAACTCCCATCGTTTTTCACATGCTACAATGTCGGAGCCCGCGAGTTTCGTGACGTGCACACCTTACGTGCCAGCTGCGGAAATCTTTTTATGCGGATACGCCGATCCGGCCGAGACGGCCGTGAGGAATTAAACGAGCCTTTAATTATCGGTGTTAATATTTTTCTCCAATGGTTAATGCGCGTATTACGATCCTTCATAGAATTAAGGGCTCTCTCGTGCCTTCAATAGCGATTGTCGGACACGTAGGTTATACGTGCCGTTGAACCTTTTCTATCTGGAGGAACTAGTTCTCGTTTCGACACGTCCAGTCGCTTCGGGCGTGAATGTCAGTCACGTGTCTTTCAACGGTGCGAGCACGACTCCCAATGCGTTTTGCCGCCGATACGAGCAAAACAACCGAGGCGGTAGCCGCAGTCACTCTGACGCGGACAGCATATCATTCGGCTGAGTAACGCAATCCAAACACCCGGAATTCCAGAGGCGCTTATCACGCGACGAAACAATCGTCGTTCCTTTCACGGAGCGAGTTGCATGAATGGACGACCAAGTTATCGCTACGAGCAAGCAAAATATCAAACAACTACGTCAATCTGCTATCGATTGAATAACCCGGCGCGACTCGTCTACGTTACGTGTGTCAGTAATAATGTCATAACGTCTTATAAGCAAGCTCATTGATTAATATGAAACGAGTCTCGAGAACGCGACTTAATACACGCTACGAAATCTCCAATTAAATGCTTCGACGCACTTTTTGTCATTATAGAAATTTAATAATAATTATCGTAAAAAAATTGATTGCATTACTCAATTATACATTTATTTGCCGCACATTTACTCTCCTTCTCTCTCCTTTTCATTCCCCCGGTATTGAGTTGCGGTATAAAATATATATTTTAAAATATCAATTTTAAATTAATTATACTTCCATTTACGGACTACGGTGCGCCGGATGTGATCGCGGGCCCTCGGTACTTACGTAAGAAAAATCGTGTCGCGTTCATCATCGAGCAAGCTCCGTGTCGCACGCCCAACGTGGCCGATTTACGGAAGACCGATACGACCGGCAGGCTCACGGCGATTAATCGGGCTCGTGCGGATGGAACGGAGTGCCTTGCGCGCGCGTCCGAGCTTACGTAAGGCTGACAGGCTTTACTGCTCAATCTGGCCGACGAGGTGAAAGTCGCCGAGGATGGTGCCGCGAGGAAATGAGTTTAACGACTTCGAAATCGGCCGCAATCAGATTGGGATTGGGCGGCCGTCGCCGTTCGTAAAATTGTCGTTTTCCGTGATTTACGTTAGCCGCGGTTGACGCTGATGAGACGTCGCGACGTTGTCGTTTTCGTACCGAAAGTGTGGGAACGACCGTTATTCTCGATGTCGGCCAATGATATCCGGTTTTTGAAGCTAAATTATTTCAGGCAGATGGCACTGATAATATATTAAACGAGAGTTATCTGAAACGGCTGAGATAGAAGCGAAACAAATTTTTATATTTTTAGATCTATCTTCTATCAGATGTTTGAAAGATAGAGAAACACGCGAAATGATGGTAAAATAAGTATAGATAATAAATTTCACGTCAAAATAATTTGTAAAATAATTACATTTAAAATTTGTAGAATATTTTAGGATCCTTTCTACAAGTTAGTGGCGATCCCTGATCATTTCATATGAGAAATGCATTTATATTTTTGATAAACGCATACCTGTCCCTGGTAGCAACGTTCGACCAGAAATTTAATTACAGGATCTACCTATCTTATCTGAAAGCCCATCGGCAGCTAAAGAAAAATAAGATTACATCTCTCGGAAAATGATTCCCTTTATGGCCCTCTAGATTTCGAGTCCATTTGATCTTTATACGTCCGATCTCCTTCCCACATCAATCTCTCGTTATTCCTCTCGCATACGATTACGTCCTCGCTCAAAGGAGCCGCTCGGATATCGTGAGACAACTTAATCCGTACGTAGCGCACATAATCAGCCATCAAACGGATCTCCTTCCTCCCGAAACGTTAAGTGACGCCAAGATCCGACACCGATATCATTTGTTACATTGCATCATTCGCCTGACTACGAAGGCAGAAACAAGCTGCGATTAAATGATCGATCAGTTTAATTCTCAGAAAGTACTTCGAAGATAATGAAGTGTAAAACAACTTTGAACGATTAACCTTGCAACCGAGAATAATTTATTCAGCTCCACGATACAAATGAATTTAATTCCATTTAATTGAAAATGTGTTACTTCATGAATTCGTGTATATTAGTCGTCGGTTCATTATGTAATTGTTAATATTGCCTGCATATTTATTCGCATTCGGTTCGCATAGAGTACTAATTAAAAATTCTTCGAAAAATATCGTCAAAATTAAAAGCACTTTGTCAAGCAGCACAAATTATTTCAAAGTAAGAAACCGGTTTGCGGATTTATTAGTTTTTAATGCTAACTTTACGTAACGATGCATAAAATTCTCATTTAACGTTGATATAACTCTCGCCTGAAAAATTGGCTGAATTTATCGTTGAGTACCTACAAGGATAAGCCCCGTAATGGGTTAATGACAAAATCGAAATGACCGAAATTAAGGAGCGTCTCGCGAAGGGAAACGAACCGATCATTTATACTTCAAGACGTTTGTCCGATTCTCGCGAGGAAACGATCAAGCCTGAAAAGTGAAGCTAGCAATTCCGAAGCAGTGACTTCTGAATTCAGAACGATTACGCGGAATGGGAACCTACTATTTGCCATCGATTGCTAAACGTAGTCGAAACGTTTCTCAGAAATTAGAACTTCTGTCTGCATTCCGTAATCACTGTGAAGAATCGGTTGATCAAAACTTCGTCCGGCTGATTCCAGAAACTCGGAGCAGACAGTCTCAAACGATCATTACTGCAATCATCGCAACTCAAATTTGCTCGTTTAGCTACGAAATGAGAATTAAATTGATCGAATTATCCAAGATAAGCTTTCTCAACGAGCATTCTATTTCGAAAAGAAATTGTTGCAGCTTGAAAATTTTGAAACCAAATACGTTTAGTTTTTCGGAGAAATACCTTGTTCTTCTTATTGCATTGTAGATAGAACTATCGATAATTGTTTAAGATACAGCTTCTTAAAAATTGTTTCGAGAAATGGCATAAAAAGAATAAATATTCGAACCGGACTTTTCACAAAACAAGAATGTATTTACTCTCGATTAAAAGCGGTCACAGGCCCAGGTGTGATCGCCGACCAAGTATCGAGAGACGCAAGGAATAATTACTCGCACTCACAGATGTAAGGCGCGACAGTTTGATTCGAGGGCCGCCTGAAACAGTTACACTTCCTGCTGCTTCAGAAATTTAATTACCCGAGAGAGGAGACGGAGGGACGCCGAAGGGGCGAGAAAACGAGATCGAAAACGCGCAGCGGCGGCAGCGACGGCACGCGAATTCGATAAATATCAAAGTGACCGCGTGACCCGTTTAGCGGGACTCAATTACGAGGCGCATCAGGCGAAGATCGCACCAGCTGCTCGCCACGGCCCTTGTTGACGACGGGAGTCTGCGCGAGATGCACACGCGATATGTGACTCACGTGGCTTCGGCCTCGCCCGGCCATCAGGATGTAGGATGTACTGTTACGGGGCTCGGATGTACTGCTCACGGCGCGATGAAGAAGCGCCGAGGTCACTGCGGTGCGCCCGCAATTTTCGCGGTTGGCATTTTTCTCATTTCTCGCCGGTACGGGCAGTATACCGTTACCTCTCGGTGCTCGGGGTCCGCGGTAATCGTTTTCGTTGTCGCCGTGAGGCCCGGCTCCTCTCTCGACGCGGCTAACCACCTGCCTCGAGTACGCGGATCGCTCTTCGATATCGGCTTCGGCGAAAAGTCAGTCGGCCAACGGTGTCGGCCGGATGCCCGTAACTTCCACTTTTAATCGCGCGTGCGGGTCGCACGAGCCTTTCGAGCGCCGCGACGACATCGCCCGGCGCCGTGTTCGTCGCGACGGCTCGTAAAGTTCGAGGTGCGAGTATCGTGTTTCACGAAATAATTGAGATCGCGGTAGGAAAATTGTGTGTTGTAAGAAACATGTCGGCTATCAAATAAAATTCAATTGTTAATACTATTCTACAGAGAGCGAACTTAAAATTAAAAAAAGATACAAGTATTTTCGATTTAAAAATTTTTAAGGAATTTGTCCTTTTGTAGTATCAGGATGTAAAATATTCTATATCCAAAAGATAACGAACGGACTGACAAAAATGTCGATATAGAATATTATTGAATTTAATTTTACATTTTTTTATATCTTCTTAATCAATTATTTTTCAGTACTCATTAAAGATTTCGCTTAGATTATAGGATGTAATCTTAATTAAAAAACAAATTAAGGAATATATAATAGAATCGAGGCTCGATCGGTTTTTTTCATGGATAATTACGAAATCGTCTTTCAGCGAACATTATTAAGATCTAAATAAAGGGGAGGAGAATTGGTTGTGGCGGTATTGAAACCGAAATGATTCGGTCCGAGAACAGAGACCTAGGCCTCTTTTTTAACGAAGATGATGCCGCCCGGTAAGAGGCGGCAGAGAAACGACGCGCTACCCTCCTACGGCGTGGAAATGTGGAACACGCCTGCGACGTGGAGCCCACGGCGGGTACCACGTTAATTGGTGATGCTCGTTAATTAGTCCGCTCATCGTTTGCGCGTTGACGAGGGGCCGCCGCCAGTGTCTAGAGAAATAAGGCCCGGCCACGGCGGTGGCCTCTGTGTAGAAGTTAATTTTAGACGGCCACTTTGAGAATAGCAGCTTGCGCGGCGGTAGAGTCATCTGGAGCCCCCTCGATTCCTAATGAGTGAGTCCAGGCAGGATCCTCTAACTCTATTAAGCGCCTCGCGTTTTTTATATAATTTGTTACAGTGTGACATTTCATAAAATTATTTCACCGAATTTACCGCTTTTAGCCTTCGGCTTTAGAATTTCGAATGTAGTTTGATGACACGAAAAATTTTTTCTTCCGGGAAAAGTTTGTATTTGAACGATACACGATGACTAACAATAAGTGTCGAGATTCGTGACAGTTACCCTGAATAATAAATCGATGATTCTTTTGGCTATACGTGCGTGCGATTGAAAACGCGCACAATAGGTGCTGTATAAATCGAGGGATAAGTGGAATTCACGAATTTCCGCTATCCTTTTAACCCCTCTGCCGCTATCCTCCTCGTTAAAATAAATTCGCTCCCTCACCTTCGTATCGGCATTTAAAAAATCCAATCTCACCCTCGCTTTTCAGATTGGAGCCCTAACTACCCGCGCGTTCCTGGCTTAACCCTGGCTCGTTTAACACCCTTCTCGGCTGGCCGTAGGGGCTGAGTGGGCAGCTCCTCTTTTCTGGATCGAAATTAGGGTCGAAAATCATAGCGTCCCTTCGGCCGATCCACGGGGTTGCCCTCGTCCTCGTTCTGACGCACAGGTGGTACCTCACCTCGTGGGAACGCAGCAAACGATGTCTTCCCGTGTTACAAGGGGCCCGTTTGCAGGCTCCCCCGAACGTAGCGGACTCAAAAAGCCCCGCAAGTGTGCCCCAGTCCAGGATTGTCTTGCAATTCATCCGCACCCCGAGTCGTACGTAAGTGATTGAGAGCAATTTTGAAGCTTATGAATTTTTAAATATTTAGCAATATTCCTTGCGATAAAAAAAACTTCTGGAAAATAAATTAATGAAATATATTTCATGCGTGTGTATAAATTTGCAATTTATGTATGAGTAGTGCACGCAATTTAGGCATATAATTACATGTATAATTAGGTCCACAACTAGACGTACTGTCAAAATAAAAAATCGATGTACATGCGATCTTTCTGGCGCCCCTCGAATATTTTTTTCCCCTTTTTGCATCGAGCCGACACTGGAGCGACCCCGAATGTGACCGTTCTGGCGGGTGTCGGTAAACAGAGATGACCCGCAGGCTCGTTTACCTCCAGTGGAAGTTATTCTTTTTCTTCCCCGCGCGCCACGCATGCACGCACAATGCGTGTACGCGGGCACGAAAAGCACCATGGAAAGAAGTGTGCTGCTCGTGTGCGGCTCGTGTGCTGGCCCCTGCGTCGGCATTCTGTCGCCCCGTGGGGTTCGCATCGATCGATCGTTACCGTAAAAAAGGCCAGCTCTCGTCGGATCCGTCGGGCCTTTCTTATTTTCGTCGGCCAGCCACGCGTGGCTCGCCCGATCGATCCGTCGTATCGTCGTACTGCCCGTGCGTCGGCCCGATATCTTTTAATTAGAGCGAACACGACGCGGCCGCGCCGCGTAATAATAATCCGACTAGCCGTAATAGCAGCTCTATTATTTCACGCGTCCCGGCCTTCGTGTGATGCGGAATTGAACATACGCACCAATTTCCTCCCTTTCTCTGTTCATGCGCACGAATACGCCCATGGGCTCGGTAGCAATTTACACGCTAATTATTACTTCTCATTATCGCAATCTATTGCGCGGCGTTTCCGATACTACTCGAGGCTCCCAACGGCCGCCTCTAACCGCGATCGATTCAATTACGAGTCCACGGCGATAACCATTATTGCCTCTAATTACAGACGGTCGTATAAATAATTTCATCTTCGGTTCGGTTATACGAAAAAATGCTAATGCCAACCGATGGTTAATTGACCTTGTTTTCTGCGGATGAACATCCGCATGAACGGACGGACTTCGATCAGATGGTCCTTAGAAAGTTCATTATCGCGACCGATCTGCGCCGATTGAAACCCGATCAAGTGCGGATACCCATTTATGACGGGCACTTTCGAGAAGCCTCGTTTCGTGGATTGCAAGCGTTCCGATGTGAATGTACGATCTAATTGACGGAATACTTGAAGCTGATTAGCATTTATTGTCGCAGAAATGCGATGAACAAGTGGATGTAATGCGGATTTCACTCATCCATGTAAATTCATAGTTAAGATATGCAAGATAAATGATAAGATAAATAAAATATAAAAACAGTAAAATATCTATATAAACGTGAATATAAAAATTATGAAAAATCATGTATATCTCGTAATTAGTGTGCGTCCATCTTTAATTTGGTGTCAATGGTCGCTGCTGATTTAAATGTGCAATTCGTGATTTTCTAAAGTGCGAAAAGAACCGAGATACCGGCGAGGCAATACATTTGCAGCTTCGATCTCGGATTACGCCTCGCCAGTTTTATCTCTGCTCGGAGATGGAACGGCTAGTGTGCGCGCGCGCGCGCACGTCTCGTACGCATTATTCCCTCGTACGCCGTGGCCTTATCAAATCAGCTTCTCCATTAAACGGTGGACTCCGCTAACGATATTCGCCGTTTGCATGCGAATAGTCGAGATGAGCGCGTCGCCGCTTTCTCCTTGAGGGTCCACTGTTATCGCCACCGCCGAAAGTAATGAGCGGAGATACGCGAGTCAATAATTTTCGCTCAGCCGACTCGATCCCATCTTCTTCGCGTGACACGGCTACTCGTTCGGATAAGATTTCGTATCTCTCGGGGATGCGAGTTTGCAATCTTACGACGCGACGGGATTCGTTTAGAGGATTTCGCGTTCCTCTCGTGCGCGAGCATCTTATAGAACGCGCGATACACAGTTTCTGATCAGAAATGCTGAATTTACCTCGCCGATTTTCCACCAGAATCTTCATAAATTTCAAACGGAGAGATAAGTAAAGTTGTTAATATATTATATTCAAGGAAGGAATTAGCAGAAATTAGCATTTGCGATTAGTATATGATACTTTTTACTCAAGTAACATATACATATCTACAATTTTTACTTGCAAAACTTTTTTAAAAAAATCAATACATCTCCTATCTAATCCATTATTAAAAATACCAATGATTTGATAAAGCGTTAGTGGAGATTAGCGGAATTATTATTACCACGATTACGATTACTTTGCACTTAATTTTCAGGTAATAAATATTGTAAAAAAATTCTTGACCAGCGTTTTAAGTATCAAAGGCACTCAGCGATCATGAGCGGCGACGGTTAGTAACTTTATCAAAGCGGATCAGATGAAAGGCGTCCCCGCGCCAAAAGTCCAACGACTAATCCGATCACGGCATCGGTGACGTCGGCATTAAACTCGCAGGCTCACAAACTCGTTTCTCGCCTCCCCTTTCGCCCGACGCAATCACCCCTCCCCCCCCCATCTCTCTCCCGAGGATTAAGTGTCCCGATCAAAAGGACCCGAAACTTGCGTACATGCACGCATCGGCGGAGATCCGGTTGGTCACGCACGCGGCGAGACGCTCTTCCCTCGTAAGACAAATCGACGACACACTTTACTTCAACGTCGCTTCGACGTCGGAGAGAAGGCTTGGCGAGACAGTAAATTATTTTTACCTTGTACGTGAGCTACATAAACTAGATTTTTACGTGATGCAACTACAAAGATTTAAATTAAATTTCGCCTCTAATCCTTTCGCCGCGACTTTCAAAACTTCAGTCTGGCGAGTTGCTTCTCTCACATTTGCACCACGTCCGCCTATCATCGTGAAACAGCGATTAACGTAAACCTTTTATCCAAATAATTTCTTCGCGCTGTTAATATTTTACTCGGGTCGCCGATTCGCGGTTGCTTTGTTCGTAGCAATTGAAAGGTCCCAAGGATTTGACAAGAGCCCGACGCGTACGCCGCACGCACCGGGCATCCGTTTAATCACGCATCCTGTCCGCGGCGCGCCGCCCGGGTGGTTTTCCCTTTGTCAGAGGCAAATTGTCGATGCAAGCCGCGACACGTCCTCCAACGGCCTCCAGAGAGAACAACAACACATGCCTTCACACCGTGAGTTCCCATAATGCCCTGCCCAGAAGTGAGCTCGTGCCTTTCCGCCTTGCCTCCACTTGCACACGTCGCCGCTGCCGCCGCCGCCGTTACCGCGGAATTCGCTCCTTCTTCTGTCCGTCCGCCTCGACGTTGCCGACCGCGTCCCGCATTCGCCACATCGTCACGAGGGAGACGTGTCGCGCGTGTTAAGTCGCCGCCGTAAAAGCCTGTCCGCGGTTGGCGTTATCGCGAATTTGTGGCGATCCGAGTGGGTTCCGAGTAAAGCGGTCGATTCCCTCTTCTTCTTTTTTTTTTTAACCCTTTCACGACGAACGTCCGTGTGTCCGGTTAAAGGAGACGGCCGCGGGTATTGCCGTCGCCCGAGTACAAGGGAGAGTCCCTTTGTATCGTTCTTTCACACTCGTGCCTCGATTATGATCTTCCTTTTTCGTGCGTTCGCATTACTGTGCACGAGTGAAAAGATCGCACGAAAGAGGAACGTAAAGTGTTCGGGGCATGTTTTCTTACGAACAATAAAAGGAGCCTTTGGCTTCATGTATGAATAGCGATATTGAAAACTGCGCTGTTTAGCGCTCGATGTTTTAATGAGCTCTTGTCTTACGCGGCAGTATCTCCTTATCTCGCCTAACGTGACACGTCATCCTGTAATTTTTACGAAGAGGAAAAAAAAAAAGAAACTCCGTTTGCGGCTCTCCGAAGTTTCACAATCGTCGGAAGTTAAATTATCGTAAAGATAATATAAAAGATTTCTCTCCATCTTTCTGTCTAAAAGTCGTTTTCATTTCGCGATCTACCTCGAAGATCGTCCGCTGCGAGCAAATAATCATCAGCGACGAGAGAAAGGCAATGACGCGGAACTGCTCGGGCTGGAGGGCGGCGGTGAACTCGCGTTTCTCATCTAATAGAACCAACAAACGCTTTCTTCTGCGAGTTTCTTGCGGTAGGCGGAAAACGCGTTTATGCACGGTGGAAGACGGCGGATTCCCACAGCACGAGAGGGGCTGTGCACGAAAGTGCCCGTGAATGTTTGGCTTTTCCGTCTATACGGCGCGGACAAAAAATCACGCGGTTAATCGCGCGGCTCCCAGCATGCCCATGGAGACCCGGCAGTCGCCCTTCTTCGACGATTGTCTCCTTTATTTCGTTGTCATTTTTTTTTTTAGGAACCGCCGATGACGGGACCAGCCGAAGACGGGAGCCAATCATCGGCATTTCTTCTCGTCTCTTTTCGCTTCGCCGAAGCGTGAACACCGAGAAGCGCTCCGATTCGGTATACCCTTAAGATTCCGATGGGCGTGCACGTCGTTTTAATAGGAAATCGCGGCAATTATACGGGCTAAATAGCGTGACACGTCGGCTCGACCCTTATTCCCTCGCGAATTAATGAGTAATATTTAGATTATTATACTTTACACACAAAAGTTGCGATCGATACAGAGGCATGTGTCAATAGAAGAAGCTTCTTTATAAAATATATATTTTACGATTAATATATTTACGATAAATATTCTGTAACGTTTATAAGATGCAGTGAAGTTTGTGCGCATCTTTGGTACTATTTAAAAGAGTAATCAGAATTCTTTAGTAAGAATTATGCGCGCTCAAAGATCGAAAGAATTTATAATATTCCGACACGTGTACAAGAACAATCGACGCGGTATCTTTTTATTACAAATACGTCACTTTACATTATGAAGCGGCATGAAGTAAGCACTTCTTATCAAGGAGCTTAAGATATACTTCCTCGATAAGAAATCATGCGGAATTTGTTCCGCCGTTTTTCTTTACGAAGATTACCGTTTTGCATACAGAGAATATCGCGTCGGCAGCCGTCTTAATGATCACACAGTTTTTATCGACGATTCCATGAATCACGAACATCACATGTCTGCGCGATACGTCAGCATTGTATGTACATATGCTAATTAACATTCCTGAGACACGTGAAATTCCTGAGGCCCAGAAATTTCGGACCAGAAACAAATTCGCGAGAGTGAACGTCGGTCTGTTGCTTATCATATCGACCTCAATCCCACTTTCATAGTGTTCTCCTCACAAAAAAAGTTTCAACAAGGTCTTCCCTGCATACCTTTAACAGAAACAATTTTTACTAGTGAAAAATTTTTATCCTTGAAAAACAACTTTCTTAAAATAAAAAGAAAGATCCGAAATAATATGTTTCTCCACTCGTGAATGTCGATAGCGTGAAAGAAACTGGCAGTTTTGACCGAGAATAAAATATGAAGAAAAATTAAATAACATACGTAAAATTAAAATTAGAAGAATACAAAATTTATTGAAGGCAGTATGAAAATGATACATTCCGAGAAGTGGTTCAGAAGGTCGTTGGAGGTCGTCATTTTCAAGCTGACTGATCACGTATAGTGCGACATGCCGCATCTATGGCATACGCTATGACGCGTACGATGATGCTAATCATGTACGGGCGTACGCTATAACACGCGAATAGAAATCTCTATCAGTTGGATAAGAACTTCCTCATCGCGGGAAGTCGTCCTCAATTGAGACGTCGACGCATGCCGAAGTCAAAGGTTTAACGTTGCGATGTCAAACGAATTAATTTCAGCGATAACGATGTACACGAAGGCGCAATGTCAAACAAACAACTCCCGAACGTAATAATAGAATTGTGCGCGAGTCAACACATAACATTAGTACTTAAAATCGGTTTTGCGAAAATATAAAACCAGTACGATTACCATACAATGGAGATCGATTAATTTATCGTTATGTTCGCGGAACGTATGCAAATAGATAAAAATAACAGTAGTCTTCCTGTCTGTTATTGTCGTTGACCAATTTGTAAATTTTAATTAATAGCACGCCAAAGATCGTCGACCATGAGGATAATGATCGGTAGATCGAAAGTGGAACCGGTTCGACGCTGAAACGCGGACAACCGGCTTGTGCAAATTAGCGTAAAGTATTTAATCAGCAGGCTTTTATTCACCCTCGTGAACCTAACACCCCCACCACTAAAAAAGAGTTCAACTACATAGTATAATAATGTGCTAATTATGTGCTAATTATGT
>VBVQ01001158.1:0-39382 GCA_011636635.1 Tetramorium simillimum
AAATCTGAGCTTTATTTTATAAATCTATTAATAAGTATAATTTAGATAATAAGATATAGAACGCACATTTCATTGAACTTTAAAATAGCTATTAAGTAACAAAATAAAATAGCTATTAAGTAACAATGTTTTCATGTATAATATGGAAAATGTATTTTGGTCTAGAATACAGACCAAAATCATTTTATAACGGCAGCCTTTTGTTCAAAAATATATTATAGTGTATGATAATGGACAATGACGCTCGTTATATTTCTCGCACTGAGAAATCTGTATGGAGTCTCTTATCTTTTATTTATTTTTCTACATTTTCACAATTTTAGTTTTAGTATTTTTTTTTATATAAGAATAAAGTAATGTTTGTTAATGGTTAATTAACTTTACTGATAAAACGTTTTCTGTTATTACAAATGAAGATTATATAGTAGTTTCCAAAATACGATGTAGTATATCATAATAAATGATAAATTCATGTATTCCTTGTTTTTTTGTATAGGTACGACCTGGTATCTTCTCTTTTACAATACAAAATACTTATTTACAAATCTGTTGATTACGCCATGGAAAAATTTTTCATGGAGTGTAAATAAGTTGTATCTATTAGCATTTTGTTACATATTCAGAAGACAAAGCTCATCCTATTTTTATTATATATATATTTTTATGACAAAACAACTAGCAAATAATTTAATTAATCAAACTATATAATATGTAAGTTTAAATCGAACAATGTTGTAGATAGGCAATGATCTATGTATAAAATCTAAATTTAATATGCTGATAACAGTAATAAGAAAGCTATTAAATACGTAACCATATATAGTCCGCCGGGAAGTCCGCCCGGAAGTCCTCCGGGAAATTCGCCGGGACGTCCTCTGGAAGTTCTCCGGGAAGTCGCCCGGAAGTCCACCGGGAAATATTTAATATATATGCATATTCAAATGACAAATACAATCTCCTCTTTTCATATTTGCTACTTTGCTGTTGCTTTAACTATTTTCTATTTAAAGTTTAAGTATTTCTCCGTGTACTGGGAATTATCAGTGTGACGCCCATTTTACCGTCCGCGCGGCCGTCCGTTATTTATCCATTATATATTTACAGTTTTTTATTTTTTCTTATTATTCTGTATTGTGTGTTAAAATAAAGATATTAAATTGAATTGAAACCTTTAAAAATATAGTAATCTTACTGGCAAATGATTAATCGAAAATTAAAGTTAATATTTTATTTAAAATACTTGCATATTTAAATGACAAATACAATCTCCTTCTTTAATATTTAATACACAAAATACGGAATTCAAGTAAAACCTCTTATTGAAGTATTTCTTAATTAAATATTTGCTTCAAATGTTTTCGTTTAACCTAAATGTATAAATTATATCCGTTGCTTTAATATAATTTAATATAATTATAAGTTCTATTTGAATTCTTTATCAAATTGAGCAGGAAACGTCGCCCTGGAAACGTCACGGCAACATTGCGAGGGCAATGTTGCGTGAGCAGAAAAAATGAAAAACAATAAATATATTGATGGATGTATGTACAAATGAAGTGAAGCGAATATATATACATAAAGTCCAATAAATTGTTTATTATAAACTTAGCCACATTACCAAATGAATGTGAGGTTTGTTCTACAACGATGCGGACAAGATAATTATTTAAACTCTATAAGAAACTTTTTCTGACACGAAGGAGATGCTACACTTGAGACTGCTAGCGCACGAATAAAAGTCTAAAAGAAAACCCGTAGAAGTCACCCTATATACATGTACATTTCACGTGATCAAGTACTGTGTCCTATAAAGGCAATGCTCCCTCGTGTCTGATTCAAATTTAACGGAATTGAGATTATATTACTAACATTTCCTCTTAATCTCAATTCTCACTTTCATTCACTAAGAAAATAAAAAATAATAATAAGTGTAGTTTCTCAAATAATCATTGAATCTTATTGTACTAACATATCTCTGAATTTTTTAAACTTAATTGCACCTAAAGGCTTCGTAAAGATATCCGCAATCTGTTCACTAGTATTACAATATACAATGTTAATATTATTTTCCTTAACCTTTTCGCTGATAAAATGAAAACACACATCTATGTGTTTTGATCTACGATTAAATATTCCAGTTTTAATAAGTTTAATAGCACTTTGATTATCTATGTGCATCTCGACTCTTACAGTTTTATCAATTAATTCTTCTAATAAGTTTTTTAAAAATAATAATTCTTTACAACAATCAGCGGCTGAGATAAATTCTGCTTCTGTGCTTGAAAGTGCAGTAATAGGTTGTTTACGAGATGCCCAGCTTATAGGCCCTCCGCAAAATTCTATAATGTATCCTGATGTGCTTTTTCTATTTACTACATCGCCTGCGTAATCTGCATCGCAAAAAGCTTTAAGTGTTTGTACATTATTATTATTGTTATATATTATTCCTAAATGTTTAGTTCCCTGTAAATATCTTAAAGTTCTTTTAACATTAGTTATACTTATATCAGTAGGGTTCTGTGTATCTCTACTATTGTACGCTATCGCATAACTTAAGTCTGGTCTAGTTTTGGCTGCAAGATAAAGTAGACTACCTACAGCCTCTCTAAAGGGAAATGACTTGATTCTATTCGCTACATTGTTTGACCCTGAGTCTGCTAATATTGGTGTATCAACTGATTTTGCGTTGTCCATATTGTATGTCTCTAAAATCTTCCTTGAATAGTTGAATTGGTTGAGTTTGATGCCATCTTGCCTCCTGTGTATCTCCAAACCTAAAAAAGAATTTGGATTTTTATTAAATGTCATTTCAAAACATTTTTTTTATTTTGAAAATAAGTCTTTTAAGTCTTCTGTGTTTTTTCCAAATAAGATGCCATCATCAACGTGAATTGCAAGAATCGCTGAATTATCTTTTCTCTTGAAAATGCATTTTTCAGAAAGTAATTGTTTTAATCCATGATTCTTTAGTGTTTCCGTGAATTTCTTGTTCCAGTTGTGTGATGCTTGTTTAAGACTATACAATGCTTTCTTAAGTTTGCAGATTTTATGTTCGCTTTCTTTATATCCTTCTGGTAATCTCAAATATTTCGTCTTCCTTTTTCGTCTTTACTTTTCATGACTTCTTCATATGTTAAAAGTGCATAGTCGTTATATCTGTCCGGAAATTTCTTCGGCTTTTGAGATCTTAGTATATCTTGTTCTGGCTCTGGTAATCTATTATCGTTTATTGAGGCTGGCGTCCCATAGCGTTTCCCGCGTATTGCGTAACCGCGTTACCAATCAGAAGCGTTACTCGAGAAATAAATAACATAAAACATGATTGGTCACGCAGTTACGCGTTACGCGGGAAATACATGTCACGGGACGCCGGTCTGACTCGCTTCAATTTCACGCGCATCGGCAGTTTCGACGCGACGCGATAGGAACTTGTTGGATCCTTTATTCGATTATTCCGTTTGTTATTTTTCGCTCGAAATACGTCGCGCGTGTGATCTAACTCGAAAAATGTCGATTTAGCGGATGGACCGACGGATTTGCGGATGGATCGATGCCGACGACAAACCTGGTGACCAACGATGATGACTGATTTGCTACGGCCGAGAGTTTATCGTGTACAAGGTAAGGTTAATGTTATAACATTTTAGATTGTGTGTATATGTGTGGTGGAGTACTCGCTTTCCACATAAAAAAATATCGATGACGGATTTTGGCACGAAAAAAATAATTGCATCACTGACATGTTATGCGTTAAGATATGCGTCAGATATGCATCAATCGTGTATTATAGATGACAGTGTAACGGGCATTTTATCAAGTGAACTCTATACAATCATAATATTGCGCGCGCGCAACATATACGCGGATATTAAACTGAACGGACGACAATTTTGTCAAGTGAACTTCGTGCGACCGTAGTATACTTACCCAATACATTTTCTCATAGATTAATTGGACGATGGAATTAATTAAAATGTGTGATATAATTAACGATGATTGCAATTTTTTTCTATTGTAATCGCTGTCATTGCAGTGAAGTAAAAGAAGTCACCGTGATTAATATTATAGTGATTATAAAGATTACTTGTTTAATTATAATCGAAATTACGATCTTGATATCGTGCAGTAATAAAATAGGCTTGAAGTAGGAAATAAAAGGTATCGAGAAAAACGACATTTTTTCCCAACGATTGCTCAATGTAGATGTAGTCTACGTATAATGTCTATGAACGTTGAAATGTGAAATATTGAGATTTATTTGAAAACGCACGATATTGTTAAAAATTGTACCAATAAATTATTTAAAAAATAATATTTTATATTTGATAAATAAATTGTGTTTATATGCATAGAAATTCAATTTTCTTATGTGATATGAATATAAATACGATAAAGGAGAAAAAAAACGTAAGACTGACGTTAGGAAAGGACAAAATAATAAACCATGATATTTAATGCTTTTCTTAATTAAAATAATTATAGTGTATATACACTCAGTACGTATACTCCAGGGGGGACGCAGGTAATTAAACATCTTAAATCTGAACGCATTTCGTGCAGGCTTTTGTCGATATGCATGCACAAAATATTTAACAATTCGACAATCAAATTTGGGGGGGAGGGTACTATTGTACCAATACATAATAAGCGTTATTAATAATTGGTTAATAATATATCTCGACATTTTCTTTTACGTGACGAGGTAAAATGGGAAAGATTAATATCGGCGAAACAGTTCGAAATAATCTGCGCTAACATTATTCAGAATTTCTTAACGTTCGTAATATCGATCCATCGATGCTCAATACTGCGCGGATCAAGCATCGTAAAATATGTATAAACAATTAGCCTAGAATACTGAACTACGAAATTATATTGTTAATAACGGCGGACGGGCCGTCAAATCTCGATTAAACATGTACGCATTTAAGTGGATCAATATCAATCGATGATGCTTTTTTCTCTCAAAATCGGTATTCAATATTTATTACGCTTCTCCTTTCGCGTCTCTTTGCGCGAATATTCTTAATCGAAGACCGATTTTGACGCTGACTGGCCACTAATAAACAATAATTCACAAGAAGTCCTTCTATCGATCAGTGATGTAAAAGGTACTTTTATTTTTAGTATCTAGGTACAGATACTTCAGAAGTACATCAAATTTCAAGCTTAATTAAAAGCTTTATACCTATAATTTTGATTATATTGTATTTATGTTTGATTATATTGTATATCATTGAACATGAAACTGATTTGAAATTGCTGTATAATCAAGTGTCTTCTAAAAGATGTACCTCAAGAATAAATAAAATAATGAACCTATTTATAAATGCAGCTGTTCCGCTGCAAAAGATATATCTAAGCATATAGGTATTAAAAAACATACCTATACTTGAAACTACTAAGGAGATATTTGCTCCTCAATATTTTACATCACTGGTATCGATGAGGTTCAAAGGATTTGACGCGATAACGAGGCGAAGTTATTTTAATTCCTCGCGATTTTCGTGGATTCTTTGTTGCTGGTGACGTGCTCGAGGTCGACGCCGTCGTATTCCAGGCCGCCCGTGTTATCGTAATATGCGTAATCGTAATCGTTCTTTTTGCCCGATTTTGGTCGCGCTGTCGTGCTGCTGCCACCGTTACTGCTGCTACTGCTGCTGGGTAATCTAGTCGTCGACGAGAACGGTCTCGCGGATCCGCTGACGTAGGTAACTCCACGTGGCGTCGTCGTCGGTTGAGCGGGCCTCTGAGTGTTGGAACTAAAGTTATTCGGGTTATAAGTGGTAGGGTTAGAAGGTCGTCTGCAACAAGAGAAAGAACATCGTGATTAATCTGCCAATATTAAAGTAGATTTATAAAATTATTTTACGGAGATAAAAAAGAAATTCGATCGAGAGTACAGAAACGGTAATCACGGTAAAAGATAAATATCATAGACTCTCGAGAACTATAAAGCGTATTCCTTGCACTTTTGATAAAATTATTTTCTTTCTTTATTCGTTTTTAAATTAGTAATATTTTTATTAGTAATATTTATAAACACCACAAATTTATTTAGGATCGAATTAGGTAGTTGAATGTGAATTTAATTCTTTTTGGGCAAATTTAAATTTGGCGACTGTCACAAATCGAAAGTCTACCTTGGTACTGGCGTGGTGGTCCTCGGCGACTCGGCGAGATGATTGATACTCGCGGGACTGAAACCAATTCCCACGGAAGATCTCGCGAGGTTGAAGCTACCCGTGCTGGTTTCGATATAGTACGATTTGCCACTGCTCGCGTTGTCGTAATTGTTATATTGAGTCGCTTTCTTGGGCGTTTTCGTGCTGTCGTAGTACTGAGTGGAAGGCTTGATCGCTTGGCTCGTTTTGTCATAAAATTGGGTGTTGTCGTTGTTCCTCAAGGCGGCCTGCACGACAGTATTGTCTACGTTCGAATATTTTTTCGTTGCCGGGCTATAAGTGGTGGGTGCATAACTATTGCTTGCAAAATTGCTGGCGTAATACTTGGCGGTGGTCTGGGGAATGTCCTGACTAGTGGACGTAGCTGGTCTGTACTGGCCGTTGTTGTTGTTGTTGTAGTTGTTATTGTAATTGTTGTTATAAACGGTAGGCGCGGCCGTGGTGGACTGATATGCGACTGACGCGCTGCTTCCTCGTTGGATGTTGCTGTAGCTCCTCTGCTGATAATTGGTGTAATCGCTGGCCTGGTAATTAGTACTCGGCTGAACGGTGGTGGATTGCGCGAACTGATAAACCTGTTGGTTGATCTTTGGGTTGTAGCTGGTCGGTCTCAGTGTCGTGGGCTGAATAGAACTGCCGGTGTTCTGTTGATTGTAGTTTGTGTTATAGTAGAGGTTCGTGTTGTAGACGTTGTTCGGAGTTGTTCTGGCAGTCGTGCTGGGTGACTGGTAGTTATTGTTGTATGTATCCTGGTATGTTGTGCTAGGTCGATACGTGGACGAAGGTACGTTGTATCTTTGCGTGTTCTGATTCCTGTTGTAGTTCTCTTGAGGTCGGGCGGTCGTTGACGGAGTTACTGTCGTGGAGACACTGCCGTGTCGTTGATTATAATTGTTGTAATAGTTGCCGTTGTAGGTGTTCTGATTCGACGCCGGTGCCGCGGTCGTGGTGGTCGTTGGCGAATAGTTGTTGCTACCATTACCGGTGTACGGCTGCTTCCTACTGACTTTTCTGACGCCGCCCTTCTTCTTCTCTTGCTCTTCTTTATATGACTTCTCGTTCTCGTAATCGTCTTCCTTGTTGTTTCGGTTGTAGAAATTGCCGCTGCTACTACTTCGCAGTACCTCGCGATTGTTATAGTTGGACGAAGATACTCGGTTCACCGTGTTCGCGGAGGATCGAACCGCGTCGCTGGTCTCGCTACGCTGCAGATGATCTTGAGGCTCGGCGTCGGTGCGCAAATTGTCGTAGTGCACGGACTCCAGACCGGAGCCGATTCTATATAAGTCAAAGTTATCGCTGGCGTAATAGAGAGTCGCGGCTTCGCAATCCACATCGTACCAGTCCGCGCAGGTTTGGCTCTCTTGATCGAAAGCGGTGTCATTGGGACAAAGGAACCTAAGTAAAAAGTAATTAAATTATTCTGCGAACTCTGTGATGGGTTTTAAACCTTGTAATATTTAACATTTTATTCGAAATATGTTCTCTTTAATGACACTACGCACGAATGCCTGCTTATTATTGGCGATAAACGACTCAGAAGAATTTAGCCTTATCAAGATCGTAATGTATAGCACTCACTTATAATCCTGAATACTGCCAGCCACAGAGACACAGACATGGAAGACCTGGCAGTCGGTCTCAGGGTCCGCGTAATAGCTACCGACAATCTTGTTGCGACAGGAGAACGAGGTTTCCGGCATGTATTGCTGAGAATATCTCGGTGGTGGTCGTTGGAGACCTAATACGCAACTCCATAATATTCCCACTAAAATACACCAAAATTCAAAATTTTATGGTATTTTTATCAATATTATTGTTATTATATTGAAATTATCACATACGAATAAATTTTAAAATTAGGATTTAAATTAATTTTAAATTAATTTTAAATTAATTTTAAAATTATTCATAACTGCATTCCTTCAATTAAAAGTACTCTAATTTTAAAATTTGTTCGTACGTGACAAAATATATCATGTAAAAAAAATTTAAAATTGGATAAAAATAATTATATTATATAATTTATTTTAAAAAAATAGAAAAAACAACGGAAAGAGTAGTAATTTATAATTACGGATATCTATTTATATCTATAAATATTTTATTACTTGTATTTTCAAATTTTTTAAAATGTAATCGAATGCGTATTAAAAATTAAAACAGATGAATATATCAACAGGATATATTTTCGTATCAATATGCAATTTGTGATTTTTTAAATTTTAATTTTAAAATTGCATGCTCGTAAAATCTTTTATAAAAAATTTTTCGTTATTATACAAATTTTCGATCTTATCGATCGACGCGTTAATCGAATTCGTATTGCGAACACTCCGCTTAAAGATTCGAACAGCGAATGCATCTTTTCGCGAATTGCAAAGATAAGTCTCGATGGATACACCTTTTCACTTGGGGGTATCTGCAATCTATCAGGGGTATGTATAATAGAGGATATTCATATAGTCACATGCACGGAGATTGCTTTGAAAGTACTATTAATTAATACAAACGAAATTTTGAATAAAAAATCGCTTAAATTATCATTGACTAAAATCTTCTTAAAAGTATAAGTCAAATTTTTAAATATTTGGTGAAACGGCAAATCGCAAGTTTGTCAAAGGCTTTTAATTCTGTAACGATTCTTATATTCCACTTTGATGATTGAACTCCACTCTATATTAATTACACGTACCCGAGATTAGGACGAGATATCGCCTCGTCGACTCCATGCTCTCTTATTGCTCTCTTCTTCGGATTCACTCGGCTTCTCGGACTTGGTCTCGCACTCCTACGCGTTACCTGCGCGATCAGACTCGCGGACGCGACTGCAGCAGCGTGGAGAACGTTGGCGCCCGAGAAGAGAAGAGGCCCGACGGCGCGCGCGGAGAAGATACCTTCTGGGATGGGGCTCCGCCGGGTGAGCTGTGAGACGACGGGGTAGGGGTCCGGGGCCCCATCGCGTTAACGGAGAAGAGAACGGTGCACAGGGTCCGCTGCGGAACGTAACGTCTCTCTCGTTACGTCACTTACGGCAACCGGGCTCGTTCGCCAAGCAGCCAACGGCGACGATGGCACGTATTATACGTGGGTATGCACATACCGTGCGCGGACTCCCGTGTAACTTACACGTTTTACTACCACCTACCTAGGTAGGCAGTTAGGTGCCGGAGAAACCGCGGCGCGGGAAAGCGGGAGGCATTATCATCTCTCGAAGAGAGACCTCTCCCGCGCGCGATGCATAATAACGCGTAGGTGCCCGCTATTGTGTCGCCTGTTCACGCGCGGAAGAACTTGCCCAGCGAAAAAACCTGCAGTTTCTGCCAGCCCGAGATTCCGTTTCCCTTAGGAAGATCGTCAAGGATAGATGTAGAAGGCGGACCGGCAGGCATTGCGCGGCAATCATTAAATTCAACATCGATTCTTATTCATGATTACTTGGAAATATCGTTGGAACAGATATGGTAGCATATATAAGGATAATCGTTCGTGACACCGTTTCAATGACACCGAACTTTTCCGCACGATTGCCCTCGTAGATGATGAGTTTCGTATCGCAGTATAGGTAGAAGAAAGTTGCGTCTTGCATTGAATTATGTGTGGAGGGTGTGGCGATAGACAACATCATCGCGTGTGTGCCTTCAATAGAGATAAAAGAAGGAAGCCGATGCCCGTCAGCGACAATTATTCTAATGGAACTTCAAAGCAGTTATATTTTGTGTGAAAGGATATTCACATTGCGCCACTGTATGGATACGTAGTTTCTCTATCTACAACAGGCTCTTATTCACACGGTTAATTTGTATTTTTAAAACTGATAAGCCTATTTTAGGAAATCTACGTATTAATGTGTACATTTTTTTTATTTTTTAAAATATTTTTTCGTGCACAGCACGAAATTATAAATAGAATTCCACTCTGAATTATATAAATTATCTAAACAGGGCTTTCAAGAAATAAATCTTAAAGATGAGACGTTTTCATATTTTCAAAAATAATTTGTGTCTTTTAATCTTTTCGATATCCGTTTTCGATTGATCCGTTTATCTTATTCCGTGTTTTACAATACATAATTTTCAAGCAAAAAATGTTCAATAAAACTAAATGGTTGATTTATTTAATTTTATAATAAAAAATCTTTCCTTCCTTTTTTACTTTTTACTTTTTCGCAAAATGACAAGTATGGATATTTCGCCTCTGCATCTTCCGTTTTTTCCTTTCATGCCTTTTAAATTCATCGTCGATAGGAACGTTCTTCGAACGTCTCGTCTGTTAGCGCAAGTTTGGCGTGACCGGTCGTTTGGTGGCCTTTGCCAGCGCGAGATCGCGACTCATTGCACTCATTGGAGGGTGCATCGAAGGAGTGCTCGGTTGCATTCCAGCAGTAATCCGAGGAATTACGGCGGACGGAACAGCGAGCGTCTTATCGTTAGAACGCTTGAATCGCCGCGTCCACAAGCGACCTCGCGGTCGTTCTCTTATTCGGGACTGCATTCTAAGGATGCTAGATACTTGAGATAGCTGAGCTGAAATGTGCCGGATAATTGCACGAAAATTGCACGTACTAAGAGAATTCTTCAGCGGCATTTAGATACCTTTGTCGAAACTCGGGACTTCTCGTATCTCGGAACTTTAAAGTTAAACTTTCTCACAGGTTTCTCTGATATTAGGTACGTAAACCCCGCGGACGGTTAGCAACTAATTAGAACGGACGATCTCGCGCACAGGTAGAAATCGTTTGCGATCAGAGAGAAGGTTTCGTTGCAAGTAGAACTGTAGCAGTCGATCCTTCGATGCGATAGGGTCACTTCCGCAGGTTGAAGCTGAGGTAGATAAGCGGTGTAGAACATGCAAAGGACTTGTCTACGAGCAAAAGAATCACGTGGCCCAATTCACTTGCCGCCGTCGCACGAAGATCGAGGTCGTACCTCGACAATTGAAATTTCGCAATTTTGCTTGTCTTACATCCTGCAGCACGCCGCCGGTGCAATGCGTCGAGAGAGAGAGAGAGAGAGAGAGAGAGAGAAAGTGAGAGAGAAGTGAAAAAAATCTACGATACCTTTAGAATCTAAATGTAAAGAACATCGCATAAAATCGTCCTTGTTCTCTCTGCATTTGTGATCTATATGAAATTAACATTTGCATCTTGCAAGAGATAGCTATCTATCTTTGAATATTTATTTTATTATAACTAATATATATTATATCTATTATATCCAATTTAAAATCTTTTAATAGACAAATTTGCGTAAACGTAATATTTCAATTTTTTAGTCGGTGATTTTGATTTGTACATTTATATAAAACAGTGATTTAATTATTTTCTGCAGTATAAATAAATTGATTTTAAATTTATATCTTTTAAGAGAAACGTTTACGGAAAACACTACTAAAATACGCGCGAGTAAGTTTGCTGGAATATTTTGTGAACGTGTATTTTATAGAGCCCATCATAGATTACAAACGTTTAATTCTGTTTCTCGTTGATTTATCGCGATATCTATTAGCCATTAGAGTTTCGACATCGATGTATGTACGTGCCTTGTAACGGGGTAATTAGTGAATCGAGTATTATATTTTTCAATGACTGTCCGTTCGTCCGTTTCTATTACGCGCGCCACGATGAGCTCTACGCCGCGAGGAATCTTCTCAGCCTTGGAGGGCGAAAGTTGTCTTCGGTTCGTTCGTAGATGGAACGATATTTGCACCTACAAAGGCGATTCCCGTCGTCGTACGATAGTGGGCGTAAGAACTTTTATTCGGTGATTCTAGCCGCTTGCTTACTGTACGAGCGATCGTAAGCGACAGATTTCGCATTCGATATAAACGGATGATAGGGAAGGATCCTTTAGAAACACAGGTGACGATATACGACGATAATAACTGTGACGTCTAGACATTTCCAATTACGGTTCATTCTCCCGTGGAAAGTTTCTTATTTCATTTTCATTATACGCATTAAGAAAAAAATGCAATCAAAAGAATTTAAAGTAACTTTCAAAAACTGGCGAAAATCTGAAAATCGAGAAAGTTGATGAACGAGATATTTTTAAATTTAACATACCAGAATATTGAAGTTTGCCTTGAGAATATGTAAATCTTAATATCTTATCGAGATATACAATCCTATTATAAATATATATCATTTAAAAAAAGTTTTTATAATAAATTATTATAATTTATTGAATATTTTTTAAGATTTAATAAGTCTTTATATAATGGGATATATCTTTCCTAATTTATTGTAAATACATACATCCGGATTGAGAGAAATCGTTTTAAATTATGCGATTTATTCGAGAAATAATCTCACACGTATTAGACATTAGTCTAGATTTTTGTGAGATTCAATTATTAATTTCCAACTGGAAATTTTGCATTAATTTTCCCGCGAGCATTCGGAATCTCCGGGATGCTTCGTTCTCTCGGCAAATAGTAACCGCAAGGAGCTGTGTGCCCTAGGCTACCGTGACGTGATATTTGCTTCCCGGAGTAATCTTACACGTAGGAGTCATTAGTCCCGCCGCTAAGGAACATAAATTCTCCCTCATTAAGTACATGTAGAATAATTTTCCGAGTCCGCGGCAATTAGGAAAACGAACTGGACGGACGCACCCTTATCGCCTTCACTTACGCGATCTTCTCGCGAGTTTCCGTTGGTAATTATTAAACTTCGCGTCTCCCGTTCTCTCTTTCTCTTTCTCTTTTCCTGAACTTCCAACTTCTAATTACCATTTAAAGGCCAAACTTGCCGATATTGAATCATTGGTAAATTTCAAAGAGCATGACAATTCCTGCGGCAGACTGCCGGCATGCTCACGGAGAAAGTGCGGAAGGTCAAAGGTTTCGGTGAACCATTTTTTCCGTGGTAGCATCGTTGGCCTGGTACTTTCGCGAAGTACGGATGCGCAGCATCTTGATTAATCGCTTGATATCCTTGGAAAATCAATTATTTTATTTTATTGTGTCTCATCCGTTTTTTTCTCAAATCGTAAAATTGTTTCAAGCGAAATGTGCTTGTGCACATTTTTTGAACAACGTTGCTTTCAGCAAATCGAAATAATTTCCTTCCTGAGAAATTCCTTTAAACAATGTTAGTTCATTAATCTGCGACAGTTTGTCGTCGAAAAATCCTACTCAACCGGCATTTTTCAGACACGATTGTTGCGATTCTCCCGATACCTTTCTCCTCTAAAAATACATACGTTGCGCAAACAGACACGCGTTTCCGTTCGCGCTCGACTCTATAACTCTCGCGTTTCCAGATTGTCGACCGGCTCTGCGAACAAGGTATCCGCCGCAAGGTTTCTTACTTAAGCGGATGCAAAAAGGTGCTAAGCGTATGCGAGTACATCTGACTTCCGTCAGGCGCACACGTCCGTGCATGCGATCCGGTGCGCATCTTCCGCGCGGGTTAGCCTTGAGATACGGCCAATAACGAACCAAGTTCCCCGTTTTTCCAAACTGTCGGCCGTCCCCCCCCCCTGTCACGCACTTCGATTCCAGATAGTGAAAGTGTAAAGATTTTTGTCAGGAACGTCCTCCACCTCTCATGTAATACGCGTGCGTTCCACGACGCGAAGTCATTTACCGAGGATATCCCCCATGAAGTTTGTACTCCTTCAGACGAAGAACGTTTGGCACGAAAATATACGGAAAAGTGTAACATAAGCAACGAGATTAAGCATTATAAATGATTTGGACAAAAGCGATAAATTAACATTTTGCATTGATTAAAATTAATTATGCAATGTACATTTCCTAATTTTCTTTTGAATAACTGTTATTTAAATTAAAGATGGAATGGAATATTAAGAAACAGATAACTGTTATATAATTCTCCTATATTTTATATTTCAAATACCATTTTTTCCAAAAGGACTTACGAAATACTGAATGGAATTTCTAATAAATATATAAATTAAATTATGCAATATGCAGTTCTTAATTTTCTTTTCAATATAACTATTACATTTAGAAATATTTAAATTGAGGGAATGGAACATTAAGAAACTATAATTCTCCTATATTTTATATTTCAAATGCTTTTTTTTTTTTTTGAAAGAAATTACGAAATATTGAATGGAATTTCTAATATATACGTAAAATAAATTACTACCTGTAGCATCTTGTGATAACAGTGTGCGAAGCTACAGTCGAACAAATCGATCTTTTACGATCATTCCGACCTGTGACACCTGTTACGCAATACATGTTTGTGTATGCGCATCTCGATTCGAGAGAAAGTGAATGGATTTCAATTTAATAATTGATGTTAATATTATAATTACATAACATTATAATTATTAACAATAATATTCATTGTCTATATACATTTTACATTGATTAAGAACTAAATTAATTTCTTCTACTTTACTCTGATCTTTTTTGGCAAGGTACTCTTCAAATCGTCTAACTCTAGCATGTTCTAATTTACTGTGACCTATTGCGTAACTTTGTTTTTACGATACCTCTACTTATACTATCGTGCGTGGCGCTATTTTCTCGTTCTGCAGAAGACACGAGAGATTAATAAATACGAATTTTCCAAATGTCATTCTTCAGCATTTGTTTTTGACGCCTTTAGCGCACAATGACCACCGGATTAGCCGACTAGCAAGTAATTTAGCCCCGCGGCGACGGTACGAAGAGAGAGAGGGTGTCTGCTCATCTCTGCCACGTGAGAAAGTGAAAGCAAAGGCCGTTTGCTTCGAAGACGAGATGAGGCACCGAGACCTGATCGTCCCGGTATTCGATCGTCCTGAAAATCACTCTCCTTCACAGCGATTCTCTTCGACGGCCTTCTCACAACGATCGTTTCTTCTCAAAACTAGCCGGTGCACGTATATCTTCCGTCCAAATTTTACTTTGCTTCTGCACTTCTTCAATCTTAAAATCTGAAATTTCAATCTCACAATAAAATTGAAAATCAAATATATTTTTCAAAATCAAAAATATTTTTAATGATTTATCGAATATTAAAATTCAATATATTTCTCCTGTACCGTAAAGTTTAAAGATTCTGCTGAATTTAACAAAAATTAATAAAATAATATTCTATGGGTTTTTGAATGCACGCATATCTTCCATATCTTCATACACATATACATATACCAGATCTTCTTCTTCTTTCTGACAGCGCAAACAGCGGGGTGTAAAATACCCCGAAAATTCATTAGACATGCTTTTCGCTCATTTTAATGCAATCATCATTATAGCCGCTATTACAGTTCTCTTTCTTCCTCTTTACTGAAGCATATCTGATAATACCATCAATAATAAAACAAAAGTTCAAAATTTATATAATGTTAACGATGGTTAGGAAATAATTTTATCCATAACATCATCGAACATTATATTAGGTTTTCCTATTCTTTACATTTACGTGATTAAATATTAATTAACAGATCGCAAGATAAGATATTATTAATTAACTTATTTATCGGTTTCATATATACTATTACGAAAAGTAGCAAAATGTACGTGATGTTCCGTTTTGTGTTGATTATAATTGTGCGCCTCAAGTACATCGCGACAATTGAAGCGGAAAGAGATAGCAATTAAAGCGATTAGTTTACGATTGATAGTTGAATCGGATACAATTACTTTCTCGTTCTTATATCATGACCTCAATTTCGATCTTAAATTCTTAGATATTCCAGATTCAATTACATATACGCTCACGAAGTATTGCTTAAGGAATTACAATATATATGTCAGGCATTTCAAGATTTTGCGCAAACATCATTAAAATAGTGATACGTGATTATGATACGGAGGGTGATGACATTTTTTACATGAGATGACATCTCTTTTAATTTAACTTTTTCAACAATATAATTTATAAAGATAGTTACGCTTGCGCGCGCAAAAGTTAAAAGATTTGTGCCCGATCGCGAATTATTTTATATTTTTCTGTCGATCAAGAAATGGTAATTTTCGTATTACTGCTAATTAATTTAAATAATCCATCTCTCTCCGTGAGCCTAGTGCACCGGTTGTTCCCGTGGGCGTAATTAACGTATTTGTGGCGAATTAAGCAGGTACTCGAGATCTTAATTACACGGCGAAGGGGCTGCCCGCGGTTATTGTGACATACTGCGCATACTCCGGCGCAACTCCGTGCGAAAAAGAAAATTATCCACTCATCACTGCGATACGCGCCTCTCACTTATATAACGTAGAATCCCGTTTGATAGTTCTGAAGTGACGACCATATACCTCGTTTCCTATCCGTGCTCCTTTCCAACGTCTATATAAATTCCTCCGTACGCGCATATATTTTCCGTACGTGATTTTTGCAGCTATGCGTTTTGTCATTAACAATCATTAATAATCATATTGATAAATATTTCATATTATACTGCTGTAAAGGCCATCTGTACAATTTGAGCCTTAGAAGAAGATGCACTGCGGAATAATTTAGTCTTCGCGTTATACAGATACGCATTAATTCTGCATACGTAACGCGCAATATGACGCATCCGGAAAGGAAATTCTATTCGAATATCATACCGTGAATCATCACTTTTCCTTTGTCAATGCGCTTCTCTATGATAAAATTAACTCTCTCGTGTGCAATGCGGGCATTCATCTTTTCACGCAAGTAATCTGCTCTCTCAACGTCGGTTTAGACTTTTAAGAGAAAAGGAAACTCTTCTAAAGCTTCTTGTAAGAAAAGGAAATATCTAAAGCGGAGGATCTCGAATAAAATAAGACAAGCCTGTAAGATAAAAATTAATGAAATCGTATGTCATTATGAAAGATGATTCATCTATCAATACAATCTCTCTTTTTTTCTTACAGTTGCAAAATCCTTCAATCTGTTTGCGATTGAAGTAATTAAATTATCATTAGAGCCAGCAATCCTTTAACCAGCAAAATTCGATATCTCCTTTTTAGCACAGGAAACAATTAATTTTTGTAATTCGTCGAGTTGCTACCGCAACTCGAAGACGATTTATAATCGTAGGTCATGCCGATGCTACACATGAACCCTAGAGAAGACGGCATAACTTTCACTCACGACAGTGTCGCGGGCCTCATGCCCCGGGCACATCGGCACGAACACGTCGACACGACGAGCTCGTCGTTACACACGCGCACACACAAACACGCCGGAATGTTGCATAAACGCACGCGCGTGAAGCCGCGGTTCTTACGTGCGTGATACGCGAACCCGCGCTCGTGAAACGTGGAAGTGCCGACCGATTATACAAGAGATTCCCACATACCAGCTATCTCTCCGAAAAATTCCAGTTAAACGAGATCGAAATGACTCTTCTCGCTGACTTTTCGAAAACCGAACCGAAAAAAAAAAAGAAAGGCAGGAAAGTGGCGACGGGGAGAGGGGAGGGAGGAACTAACATACGAAAGAAAACAAAAGTGAGAACGCGTAAAATACGTAAGGAAGAAAGGATGAAACGTTTCAATGCGCTCGCCGAGAGGCATAATCGTAATAAATATGATATTTTTCACGCTTGTGCGGCTGCTAAGCTTGATTAGGTAAGCCGGGGTAGGAAAGAGGAAGGAGAGATTCTGGCTCTGGCATAATTGCAAGGAAATGCAGCTGCGCGCGTACTCATTAACGGGAAAATGGCGTAAGCGTGCCCTTTTTAATTATTCACGTCTCACCCGTAAAATCCCATGCCCGCGCATTTGCGTGCACATATACACACAGGTGCACCGACGCGCTTGATGCATCCGAGGTAAATCGTATCGCTCTTCCCCGGCACGTACGTTCGCATGAATGCGAACGAGTCTTGCGAAAAGTCCGCCTTGCACAATTGCTCCCGATCGGACTGTTTCATCTGTTTAAGAGAATCGCTCGTCTTCGATTTCCCTTCGCAGAGGCAAACGCTGCGTTCGTTCCGCTCAGCCATGAAGATCGATTCTGATTTACCTCTAATCGATTAAGCTTAAAGACCACAATAATCACGCGGGTATCATTAAATCGTATAGCGCTTATTACCGTGATCGGACCCTAACATAAATCGAAAGGGGATTTCTCGAGTTTGCTAAAAGTTACTTCGAACTGAAAAACATATCACATGCATTTTCTAAATAATAGGAGGATAACTTTTTACATTTAATATATATAATTTAACAGTAGCATATTTATTTCCGCAAGCTGAGCAAAATACTCAGTCCCGAAAGCCACGCAAAAGAACGGATTTTTCCGCTTTCGTAAAAGCTATTATAACGTCATTCGTGGGAATCAGTCCAGTCTGTGAACGTTACTAAACCCTATGGTCGATTTCTTCACTTCGCGATAATTTCGTTCGCTTAGACTGGGAGAAGGTGACTTGGCTCGTTCCATTATTTGATACGAACCGATTTTCCCTACTGTAACATTGCGACATTTTGTTTGCACGAAAAAAAATTATCTCTTTAAAGATTTTCACGGTGCTTTCGGCTCGTTTCAGAGTTTAGTTCAGTTCAGTTAGAGAGCTCAGTTCGAAAATTGTAAAGTAAAAGTGTAAAAGTGCTATAGATTGCCCAAAGCAATATTGAATACAATCGTTGAAAGATCGACGAAGCACATGAACGTTAAACACACACAGCGTCTATTTATTTTATACTTTTAGTAGTCGCCATTATAACGGGACAAGGATGTGCATAAAGGCTTCTTTCAGAGTGTCATAATCGCTAGATTCATGTTACGAATGTGTCGTTGCTATCTTTGAATCTAGTACAAGGATACCTTGGCCAGTGAAATGAATCCTTTGTCGTCTTATTTTTAAAGAGTCATATAATTTTTTATTATGTATTCTTATTTTGTATTTTTATGACGCATTCGCGATATATAGTTTCATTGTAATAATAAACATGTACATTTTGTCTCGTTTGATATGAGGATTTTGAAATGACATATATTAAAGTTAATATAAATTTTCGTAAAATATTTATAATAACTGCAGTAATCATTGTACTATACAGCAATTAATTAATTGATTAAGTTACTTTTTCAGTGGAATTATAACTGGTCTGCAATTTCTTAAGCGACAAATATAACTCCTCAGCGACAAATATAACTTCTCCCCACTCACACACTCGCGTTTCTTATGCGATTAGAAATTACCGTTATGCACTAAATCTTTCCTGCTAAGATTACTATTGTACATGACATTGTAGGCGTTTACACGCACGCTTTCCTCGCTTATTAGCATCGATAAGCGAGTATAACGGAATAACATTAGATGTCATGTTAGTCAATTTTTCGCATTTCTCGCTTTACGTAATAAATATCTGCATAATGCATTTGTACACCAAGTTTTGCTATCAATTTTCTCTTCTGGTTTTATCCCCGTTACCGCTTGATAAAAACCACCTCCAATCGGAAGAGAGACTCACAGGCGAGTAGTGTCTTTTCATTTTTACCGGCGCCTTTCGGAGGGGCCGACGACACGAAAAATTTACATAGGATCTGCATGATATGACTTTCTCTCGCGGGTTATCTGTAAGAAACATCTTCAGGTGCGTTACATCGTGCGTACGCCTCTTACGAGCGGCTTGTCATAAGCATGTCTCAATGGGCCATCTTTTTAATCGTACTCTGTTCCTCTTTCACTGTGGTACCCTGACCCACAACTTGACACATTTACGTTTGCAGCCGGCATCCGAGATTTCACATAAATGAAATATATCTGATTGAAAACGACGGCTAGATGTACATCATTGGCATTTATATCGGTTACGTGTTCGTATTTCTATTTCTGCCTTTTACTACATGCAATCTAAAGTTCTTTTAAATTATTATAAAATCTAATTTGCTTTATAATTCTAATTTTCCTGCGCCCGAGATTGCGCTTCGGGTGTCGATACTTTCGATTTCCAAGGCGTCGATGCAGGAAGCATCGAACTATTGGGAAGAAAGTTTTAATTAATACAAGGGTTAATTGGTACTGGAAGAAATATGCGCGGTTGCCTATTTTTACGAAGGCGAACTTCTCAAAGGTGCTTCTCATGGGAGGCTTTACCGAGTCTCACAGCGGGGAACAATCATTTTATTATGTCGTTATCTATATATACCCTCTCTCGGCTCCCGGTTAATTGTTATGTTAGCAACTCAACTCAATTAGTTTAACTCAACGTTTCTCGATCTTCTCTCGTATCATTTCCGCATCTCGCTTTTTATAATTGCTGGTTAAAAGAAAGGCGTGTGAATGGCTCGGTCAAAAATTCATCTGAAATATTCCAGTTTTTAATTATATCTTCCATAAAGTGCCGCGATCGTCTATGTCGAAAATTATGTCTAATGTACCGGCATAACCGTGTCATTGTACAAGATATTTTTTTCTTCTCTCATTCACACGCGAAAGAGCGTTCCTGAGCCCCGACGATCCGGAAGTGACAAGATTGCGCAAAAACAAGAGCCCCGGGGAGATACGATCGAACTACCGTAAACGTGTTATGATTGTTTATTTGGCTATTATGGTATTACTGCATCTTTCCTTGCAACGGTGATGCAATACAAACACTTGTACTGTTACATTCAAGATGTATCTTACGTTGTCTGGAGTTTTTTTTTAGACTGTAATATATTTGTACACACGATAATACTTACACGGTAATCTTCGATATTATGCAATTCTATTTAATTAATCATATGCATTGTCTGAAATTTGTGCGGTGAAAAGAGCTTCTATTGGAAGGAATCTATCATTTTCTCATTGAAACAGAGAATTACTGTTGTACGCCAGACGTCACGATTACAACCCGAGTCACGTCTTTATTGCGACCTATTAACTCATTCGTATCATTTTCTCGGCGAAAATTTGCATGTATGGCGTAAAGTTCATTCCGTGCGCGTAATAAAAGTTTCGATTCTCCCACAATCGCTCGGACTATAAATTGCTTCCATAATTATTATTCTTGTATAGTATAAACGATAAATTATGCACCGTAATTATCGAGCCTGGTGTAATTGAAACGTATAATTACGAGCGCGCGGATGACGCGCGTATAAAATTCATTATAAACATTAGTTCTATTAACAGACGACAATTTTATTATCCGAGTTTACATCTATTTTAGTAGTGACAATGACCATAATGTTTCCTAGTATTTATACGCTCTCGAGATTAAATTATTAATAAGCCATTACAGATCCGCATTCAAACATAGTGATTTACTTAATCGAGCATGAATAAAGTCCCGATGATCATCAACAGCTTTCGCATACTGCGACGTAAGACGATTAGAAAGGGTAAAAAAAACTCGCCTGCCTTCGCGATTTTGTTTCATTCACATCGTCCGGATGATCGCTATGGTCCTTGAGTGCATAACCTTTGGATGAAGTCACTAAGCATCTCGTTCTCCATCCTGTAAACCATTTAAATGCCATGCGAGTAATCGCATCGCCTCGTGATATATTCATTGATACACGATACTATCGCCGAAGCTAAGACGTACAATTAAATGCGCGATTAACTCGATGATTTTTGTTTTAAAAAAAATAATCGTATTTCGCAAGAAATCATAAGCGTGGGAAGGATAAATGAAAATTCGAAAACTATTAAAAAAATGTACAAATGTATTTTCATACTACTGTTGTTTCCATTATTAACATAGCGTTTAGAACACGCGCCGATAGTAAAAAAGAACATATTACTGCGAGCTCTACGGATCAAACGCACTGTCTGGTATCGCTGATTCTTTGAGATCTTGCATGAAGGTTAATAACGCCTTCCGCATATCCCACTCGTCTTTCGACAGATAAGTCTCGGACCATTCTTTATTCATCCTCGTAATCTGCTGCATTCTGGTAATCAGCACTTTCTTTTCACCCGGACTGAAGCAAAACAACTCGTTTTCGTCGTAACTGTATTTGACTATTATTTTATCAGGTGTAACATTTTCGGGCGCTGCGAATATGTGATACTGATCGTTTAAAATGTGGTATTCGTTGTCGAGCGAGGGCACCAAAACGAACGTTCTAGAGAATGACAGTACATTCGTGCCGAAATTTAATTTCTTGAACAATCCCGTGACACTGAACACCGAGACCTTGTCGGTGTCGTACAGGATGTCGTATGTGAAGGTATCTTTATCGTGATAAGACCGGGGCAATTTGACAAAAGCTGCTAGAATTTCCTCTTGGCCCCGGTAGAGAGCAGTATTTTGCTTTTTACCCTTTTTAAATAAATTTCTGTTATATAAATACAGATTGAGACCAGTCTTTTGCGCGATGGTATGGGATATGGCGAAGCTCATGGAATAATACGCGTCCTTGTGATAAAGTCCTCGTAAAACCGTTCTGTCGACCTGGTCGAATAAATTAAAGAAGTGATTGATAAATTTATGCGCAAAACGCTGCGTATTGTCGTTCGAAAAATAATCCTTGTATATCAACGGCATATTTTCCGCAATGCACACGCCGTCCAATTCTTGCAGGCGCGGGCAATATTTTTTCGCCGAGTCTACATATTGCTTTGCAGTCGAGTAATTTTCACAAAGCGGATTATCATCGAGCCAAAGTTTAATGATTTCTATATTTTTCAGAGGGGCTAACACGTTCATGTTTAACAGATTGTTGTGCCTTAGGTCCAAGTACCTGATGAACTTTAAACTCGCATTCTCTATCGCTATGCTGAACAATTCATTACGCTGTAAATTCAGATGCTCGAAGGGCCTCTCGAGTGAGACCTTGGCCAGTTGTAAAACGTAATCCAAATTTCTGACCTGCGACAGCGGACAATAGACGGAATTTTCTATATTTGAATCTGCATGAAAGTGTTCTAAGTCTAATGTCTTCTCGTCTCGATTGTACCTATTGTTTAGCGCATTCAACAGGTAGGTCTGTAGGTGGATATTCAGATTGTTGAGTGAAGTAAATCCCAAGGTTACCTCAAGAACCATACCCTCTCCCGTATCATTTCTGATAATCATGTTCAACTTGCATAGCATTTCCAGCGCGGGAGCGCATTTTCTCACTACAAAGTACGAGTCTTCTCCATGAACCTCATACTTTACCGGTACCAAATCGACCGGCTCTATCGCCTTCAAAATACTTCTCAAGACTGTCTCCTTGTCATACAGACCGCCTTTCAACACTTTGATTTTGTGCCACACATCTTGTCGTTCCATCAGTGCTCTCACCTGAGGCAATTTTGCGCCCATAGCTATTCTTACAACGATCGGAGAATCCAAGATTATAGGTTTAATCGGTGCATTCGGCACCTGCGCGTTTTCTTTGACAAGTACTTTTGGCATCATCGTGTTGCATTCGCCTGTCTCGATTTCCTGAAGAAGCCTCGAATTATTTTCTTATTAATTCTTTTTCTTAGATATTTTTTAACTGGCTGCTTTTTCGCTGTATTGACACTTTCTTCAATGTTTACATTCCGTCGAGGTTATGTTCTCCTGGAAAGATTATTACAAATAAATCTATCGTTATGGATATTGTCACACATTTTTATTGAAATATATTCAACATTATAAAATGATAATTTTAGTCATTATTGGAATAAAAAATGCTGAAAATACCTCCTTGACTTTTATCTTTCTTGTCGATATCGCTTCTTCTTCTTCACTTTAGAACAATATTTGTTTTCACTAATTTACAGTAGATGTCATCTATTTCCCCGACAAGTACTTGCGACTCGCGGTTGACCACTTGTCGGTATAATCACTCGTCTCTGATACAGAGTTGTAACTCAGGTGACTGTTTGTCGATATAATATTCTTAATTATTGTAAGATTTGCGCACGATTCGCGGAAGATGTCGCGTCAATGATATTTTTGGTCCGAAGAATCTCGTAGGGATGGCTGATCCGCAGTCATTTAGGGCATTTAGGCTTAGCAAGCCTACGGATCCGAGATTAATACACTGCGAATAGACACACGTATGTACATACATACACTTTATTATTATATATATATGTATATATGTAGATACTTATGGATATATGTATGCACATACACGGTTTAACGCAATAGCATATAAAACAAGATACAATTTACTTTAAAAATAATAAGAAAGATAGGAATAAAAACAAGATTTATACATGTGTTTGATATAAATGGAAAATAAATTTATAAAGCTTATTTCTCCCTAAGGAAAAAAGTAAACTACTGGAAAACTATTTAATATTACTACTAGATTAATATAAATTATATTTTGAAGAGTTTTCTATCAATTCTATCATTATATCTAAATAAATATTTTAACAAATATATCCAAACTTATAATAATAATTTTCTTTTAGTGTATTTTGTGCGTGGAAATTTTAGGAAACAATACCGTGTGCAATAATTCATTCTAAATTGTATTTAATTGTTTATCAATTTAATCTAATTTATTTCGAAAGTTTAATGAATGAAATATGTTCAAAGTTTTAACAATAACTTTTCTGTAACGTATCTTGCGTTAAAATAATTCGTGATGAGTTTCTATATTTTATTTGTACAAAGCTATTCCGATTTAATTTTTTAACACATATAACATTAATACTTAATAAATAAAAATATTCTGATTATTTTATAACGTATTATGTATTCTATATACATGTGTGTACATTTAAAAAATATTTTATTTGTCTGAATTCTATCTTACATCTGAAGATGTGTCGTACTTGTGTAGAAAATATTTCAAGTTTCAAGAAGTAAACTCTTGCAAAGACCGCGATAATAACCGCTTAACGGCGGCCGAACTTTGATCTCGCAGCAAAAGTTCGCGCGATTCATAAACTCGGCGCGTTCTGTAGCGCACTTCCTCGTTCTCTCGTTAATTACAACCAGCTTACCGCGCGACCCTCACGGACTCAGCCGTATGTAATGTTACACCGTTTCTTTCGACAAACAGCATCCCAGCGGTTGCGCGCGTTTTTGGAAGCTGTTGCATACACATTGACACAACATGTTGAATCAATAACGGGCGTATTTTTCGCGCAGATTATCCGATTGTCTTCATGAAATCGTTACAAACTCCGCGTCCGTTAATAAAGTCAATAAGATTAAACCGCTGGAATTAAATGCGACTTTCGAGATGCCCTTAATTAGCTCTTCTCCAGCATTGTTAATAAATCCTCGAACAATTTAGCCGCACGCGTTGCGAGGGATTGAGTTACTTCTTACTCGCAAAAAAAAGTTCGTACCAGGCGGTTTGCATCTTCTTCAGAGGCCGCGGCGCCTCATAATTCACTTAGACTCAGCTCGGCTGTCTGCATGTTGGTCGAGACAGCGGCAATTACGCCCTGTCGGCAAAAAGCACGCGCACTCGAGCGTTTTTAACAAACGCCAACGTGTAGCGTGTCTCACCGCCGCCGTGCCGCCGTCCGCCGTCGTCGTCGCGTTCGCAATTTCGCAAACGCCGCGGAGACGAGAGAGGTCCACGTCCAGGTCCGCGCACGTGAGAGCCTCGGAATTCGGGGACAAGCGTGATCGCGAGCTCCGAGCTTAACGAGCTCAGGAACAAAGCTGAGCTGAGAAAGGGCCCGCAACCGGCATTCAAATTGCTCGCGACGGCGGCGGTCCCCCCGGCTCCATTGTCTCCCCCTCCGAAATGCCGGAAATTAATCTTCGGGGATGAGAAAAAGCGATTTCGCGGACGATCGACCGATGCGCCCCGGCGAAGCGAGGACGAGGAATTCGCGCGGGGTACAGCGATCGCGGCTCCGTTTCGCGAGCGCGCGAGCACGCTCGCGAACGCGACCGCGTCCGCCTCGTTTTCATCCGTCCCGCTCCCGTCCCGTAATTCATTTAGACGGTAGCCAGACAAGAGGACAGGCTCAATTACACCCGTGGCAAAAAGCCGCGCGGGCCGACCGCCGCTTCCTCGTACGACGTGCGTGGTCCGCGCCCGGTCGGCGCGCGGCGAGCCGAAACGAGACGAGACGGGGACGAGATGAAGCGCGAGTGTTATATACGCCGGAGGACAACGAGGCGGATTTGCGGTCCGTGTCGTCGAGAACGGGCGGCACGGACCCCCGTCGGCTCGTGTCCTCCGTCAGTCGAGCGCGGCACCGCGATCATTAGAGGAGGTCCCCCCCCCCTGCCCACCCTCTTTGTCATCCGCAACGTGTAAGCAGCGCGAGCGGTGCCATTTAACGACGACATCCGATGCATGCGCGGATCGCGACGCGCGGATGTCCGGACGACGCGGCCGGAATGCCCCGCCAACATTAATCGTCTTCGGTGTCGGCGAAAAACCGTCGGGTCGCAGTCGAGCATCGCGGACCGTAGGTCTCGGCGAATGCAAACAAGAACGTCTCAATGGAACTCGAGTAACGAGTCCTGCATTTTCGGGTCTTCGAAATTTTTTTGAGACCGTCCGAGCTTGCGACATAGTTATCGGCGTCGCGAATGTTATGCGAGAAATCTTTTTAAAAAATGTATTTTGTTGGGTGAAAGCAAAACGGAGCATTAAGAAACAATTTAGCCCTTCGTTGTGTGCGTCAAAATTTGAGACATGAGTAGACGAGACGGGATATAGGAAACATCCCATGTTAATTATTTAAAAAAGATCATAAAAAATGATTAAGATCAATTTTATTATCAATTCTTATACGTTTACAAACAAGATAGTCGAATTTTATTTATTAATTTTTGTTTTCAAATAATTAAAAATAATTGACAAAGGCAGTATTGAAATTGAACATTTTTTAATGTAATAGAAAAATGAAATCTCTGGAGTGTTGTGTATCACGCGCGCAACGGAGAGTTAATTATCGAAGATACGATAAAAATGATGATGATTGGGATTGTAAGGCACATACGTAGGATCTTGGAAAAAAGCATTGATGGAAAAACGTAATCGGTAAAATATAGTGTAATAAAAATTTTCGGAGCCGCACGCTGAAGTCACGATCGCGGATGCGTATTCCTCAAGGTGGCTATCGACGCACGATCTGCCCGCCGCGAAGCGAGTTCGTAGGAATTGCGCTTCTTACGCGGCTTGTACAAAGAGGATGCAGTTGGCTGTTCCTGGAGGTTTCTCGAGGTGGTTAATCGGCCGGTTAGCGCGGGGGCAGGAAGGCTCGCTCGAAAACAATGGCCCTCGTGTTGATGGCAATATTTTAATGAAGTTAGCGAGTTCCCGGTATACAGACATCCCTCGCTCCTCGCCAGTTCCAGGAGCGTAAACGCTCCGAAGGTAGTGGGATTCTTGCGCGCGCGCTTGCACGAGAGAGAGAGAGAGGGAGGGAGGGAGAGATTGAGTTAGGGTGCGAGAGAGCAACAGCGAGTCGACAGGCGCCACTCGGCCACTGATTTCTACTTACCGATATCGTTCTACAAAGCTGCCTTCATCTGCCAGCCCACGCGGCCGTTCTTTCGTTAACCCGATGTCCCGGCTCTTGCGGACTTAAACTCGCGGAAAATGAGTTCAGTGTTATCAGGCATTACGAGCGAGTCGAATGCTGTATAATCCAATTCGCTGTAGTAGCTTACGATATATTACTCGAGTATTGATTTTATAATTTTACATCAGTATCTATTCTGCAAAAATTAGCGAGAAATAACACGCTAGACAAAAACATCTCTCGCATTTATATAATAATATCCGACATCGAACCATCTTTTACCCATTCAATTCGATAACACGCGAGACAAAAACATCTCTCGCATTTATATAATAATATCTGACATCGAACCATCTTTTACCCATTCAATTCGATTTATCTTTTCGAAGATGTTCACGAATCCGCTTGCAAAATTATAATCCTTGTTTGAATATTCACATGAAAGAGATAGATAATGATTGTCGTTAAGTATGCATCAATCGCAAAAGTACGACGGATGAAATCACGTGTGTAAACAAATCGTTTTGCATGCATTGAGCGGAGGATAGGCCGGATTAATTTGATCGATGTTTTGCGTACGAAATGAAGAAGCGCGGATTAAGATTTATAAAAGAATGCGATCATCATACTGAAAGTGACGAAAGTATTTTAAATAAGATAATCATACATATAATCATGTTTGCACATCGCAGTAATTTGCGCATATTTTATAAGAACGGGATCCTGAATAAATATCTGACTAAAGGATTAGAGCGAGAAAGAATTAAGCCCGTATGTAGTTTGCAAGACTTATTTTAGATGCAAATTTTTATTTGAAAGCGAATATTAAAAATTACAAAAGCAATCTGAATTTTTGTTAATTTTTACAATTTTATAAAGTGGCGGATACTTGCGATAAACTTGGGAAAAAGAGATTGTTGAAATGTTTCTCGTTTCAAGCTGGATCGATAGATAACATTTTTTTTTCGCAGCGATACACATTATCGATCGAACGAGCGTTATTGAGATTTTCCACTTGTAGTCGGGTCGAGCTAATTAATTTGCCTCCAATTAATTACCGACAATTGCTCTCTCGTTCTAATTACGCTCGCTCGATTAGAATCTGCGAAAGTTACGGCCGAACGGAGCAATCTTAAGGTCCCGGCACTCGCATGCGAGTTCTCGTGAACAGTATTACTCGTGATAAGACTTGACCACAATGCGCTCTCGCCGTATGCGCAGAGATGCATCGGTGCGACTCGCAACAACAAGGCGCGATCGCTCGTCTCGCATATACGAGCTCGAATATTTTGTAGCCCGATCTTTCTTTTACATTCGCGCGACGACGCAATAAATCTCGGCCGCTTATAATCCGAGCCCTTATTTTCGACGTCGTGTCTAACGGCAAGGAGTATACGAATAAATTATGCAAAGGAACTCGATACACTTTTATTGTTAGCTCGCTATTTCTCAGACATCAGTCTTCGGCTGAGATCACGCCCCGATGTCTTCATACCTGTTCATTCATCACGCGCTTGTTTAACGAACGCCAGAATTATCGGTCCAACAGCCGCGTATCCGATGCAGGCTGAAATTGCGTCACGTAAGCGACAACAGCGCGATTATCAATTTCTACAGTCTCCAAATTCGACGTTAATTTTCCCGAAATTTCTCTTCCTGAATTCCGCGGAACTGATCGAGTCCGATAGCGCGGCGCATATGTGTGCGAGTAAATAACGTGAGTAAACGTTACGTACACACGTAGACGAACCGTCCAAACGTCTATATATGTTAGTTAGGTGGACCGAATATAGATAGGACTATACGGGGGGGGAGAGAAGGGAGAGGGGTACCAGGATCTCGTCTCCGAGGTCTCGGAGAGGGATATTAAGGCCAAAGCTATCTGATGGTTTCTCCTCACCTCTCCCGATCCCTCGTCCGTCTCCCTCGCTCTCCCGGCGAGTCCCGGCTTCGAGAGGGCGGTTTCGCGGGAGACTATGGTACAGAGAAGGACAGAGGGGGGGAAAGGGGGAGGGGTGCAAGAGAAGACGGAGGAAGCCACGACCCGAAATTACTGCATCGATCCCCAGCAGACTCTCGTGCTCCACCTTAAGCGACAGTAGATGAAACCAATTTCGGTCCTTAAGCCCGTCTTACGCGTCACGATTCGGCGGCTTTCCGTTGTCCCGGCTTTGCGACAAGGTGATCTCGATAATTTCGCAATTATGACGCAATCTTACGATCTCATTGCGAGCATGAATTTGCGCGAATGCCGACGAACGTAGACTTCTTTTACTTTTATCTTATATGTTTACGGTTTATACACACATGCATGTATCTTTTTGTACATTATTCTGCGCGTATCATGCGTATTATGTGCACATTATTTTTTTAAAAGACAGTTGAGATCTCCAGATTGCAAAATTACTGTATATTTCACTGCGTCGGGGAAGGCGTTGCTTTCTCATCAGACTCGGGTCTTTTATGGGATAAGCTGTTGGCGAGATATTTTCCGGAGAAGATACACTTTACGACAGATTACGAAGTTTATGACTTTCTTCGACGTTTTCGCAGCGTCTTTCCTCGTTCACGTACTCGGTTTTTTACTTCGTAGCGTTCTTTGAACTCATCTTCACGATTGCATTTTTTCTCTTGCACATTTTCCTTTATTCTATCCTGTTTTACCATGTTTGACCATAGAAGTAACATTGATAATCATTTTTTTCTGAAATTTTTCCTTTTTAAAGTCACTTCGAGTACGATTGCATCGTTGTCTTATTATAAAGTCTATTATAATTGAAAAGATAAAGTCGAGAATCAAAGCTTCGTTGAACAAACCTTGATGTATAAACAGATAAATATAAATATGAGTTAGAAAATAAATAACGCGTGTGCAGTTATGTTAAAAGGATTTTACACACGATTATTTTATATACTTTTCAAAATGCAATTTCCTAGAACATGACATCCTATTAAACTTTTAAATTTTCTCATTTTAAAGTAATTGAAAATAAAAAGCTGAGTGATTAAAAAATTAGATTGTTAGGCATGAAATAAAAATTTGTCGGATTCCAAACATATTATATTGTCAACATCGGTTTTGATTATCTAATACATTTTGTTTAATAATAATAAAACACGACAGACGCGAAAAATTAAAATTCGCGAGAATTCATGGATTGCACAATCCATTCGCGTTCGTCTTATCATACGATGACGACGATAGAAAAATTTCGTCGAGCGGCGTTATCATAAATTGAATATCCTTTCCGACTTCTCGTTCGCACTCCTCCAAGTTAGTGAAAATAGCAATCCGACTTTTGAATTAAAACGCCCATCGGGCGAGTATCTACCGTATACGAGCGGACGACTTGCCCTCTTCCTATCGCTCAAACTCTCAGCAAAAGATATAAAAATTTAATTCCTTGCGGAGAATGACGTGCCGCCGACGCCGCGAGCTTCTTTTAAAGATCTTCTCCTTTCTTCCGTCTTCGCTTTCGCCATACTTTTCCCCGTTCTCCCTCTTTTCCTCTCTTTCTCTTCCTCGCAAAGGATCTTGCTATCGTGCTTGGTCCCCCGTGTCCATCTATTTTTTCAGCTCCCTCGCGTCGGAAAAGTTTTTCCATTCTTTCAGTCGTTAACGGGAACGTTTACGAAAAGTTAATGTTTCGCTTGTACTCTTTGCAGCCGGAGAGAATTCGAGGAAGGAGCGTCATGTACTTGCTATGTAATGAAATTTTAAAATAGAGTCGCCATCACATGAACATACTGGAACAGTGTTTTCGTAAGACCTTTGTAAATTAGGAAATTATATGCGATTATTATGCATTATTTATGAGAATTATTAAATTAATTAAGCATATATACATGTTTATTAGGAGATAATAAGTTAGCTGTTGTATTATGAAACACATAATGGCATGCACAACTTTTTGCACCACTCCCGCATAGCTTCCGCGGCTTTAATTGATCCGTCTATCGCGATGTTTCTACTGCTTCCGTTCGCTTCGTTTTTGCACTCACTAATTTAGCTTCTAGTCTTCATTTCTGCAACGTATGCTGTTGACTTTTGCGTGTTCGATAGTTTTGCGCTCTGCATGCAGATAAGCCCGGCAAAGAAGCCTTATATGTCGGCGAAGACTTCAGTGGAGTCGTTTATCTCGTCCGGTAACGCCTCGTAAATGCAATTAATAGCGTTATCGATCAAGGATCAGCGATGACTCTGACGTTATGCAATGAGAGTGTATTTCCTTTAGAAGCCTCGTATATGATGAGTAGTATATAACAAGTTGGATGTTATATGTAAAAATTTTTTCATTGAGAAACACGATTAAGGCTCGAAGTTATAGTCGAGTCTCAATACTCAGCACTTGATACTCAGTTTCCAGATTTTAACCAATGGAATGGCTGAAATCTAGAAACTGAGTATCAAGTGCTGAGTTTTGAGTATTGAGACGCGAGTATAACTTCGAGCCTTAAATAGAGGACGGAGTTTGTTCTAAGAATTTTCGTTCTCGTCAATCCAAAAAAAAAAAGAAGATTTTACTTGGAGCAACTTCGGTCGATTTAATTCGACGGGATTCGATTTTTGCTAGCCAGGCTTTTCCGTGGTGGAGCGCGGCCTCGAGAAGCGGTGAAAGATATCCCGGATGCGTTGCTCTCCGGTAGGGTTTTGTAAGGAACAGGCAATCTCTGTCTACGCTAGATAACGCCGCCGGGGGTTGCTCGGGGACGTAGCTTTTCATCTTACTAAATCACCCGCCGACTACCACCCGCTCTATACCGTCGGCATCCGGTCGACCTGGTGTATTACCAGACTCAGACCTAAACAAGAAGGAACGCCCCCGCAGTTTGTCGCGGATGCTTGGAAACATACGTTTCACGCGTCGCGATCGAGCAACTTGATAGAAACGCGAAATTATAAAATACCCACCCTCCCTGCTCCCGTTACCTTGGAAATTTGATAAACAGGTCAGCCGGGAACGTCGTATTATTACATTACACGCTAGCTTCCACTGTTAAACGATAACCTTTGCTGATAATCTTTTCTGATTTAAAGAAATATAAAATATACTCTCGATTTTCTTGATTAATTATAACAAAAAAATAACTAAAATGGAAATATTCCGTTGAAATTAATTATACATAAACATTGAGTTACACGAAACCTTAGAAAACCTTAGAACGGGTTTGCTTTAAATAAATGCTTACGTGCTATACATAAAAAGAGCTGATTTTTTTCGAAAAATATATTTCTTTAGCGTACTGTTTAAACTGACTACATGTCAATGTTACACGAATTGAATATAAAACAGGATAGAATATCGAGCTGCAGGATTTTTAGGGCAAAAATTTCGTGCTTTCGACTTTCCTTTGCCAGTAATCCTATCGATCCATGTAATCTGTTCCTCGTTGCGCGAGGGAAAAGGGGAGTTTGCCCGTCGACTAGTGACATCACTGGGCCATACATCAAATCGTTATCAGTCCCGGTTTCTCCCTCCTTCATTCGGAGGGGCGAGACGGAGAGAGACAGAGAGACAGTTCGAAAAGAGATGGAAAAAGGGGGAAGGAGATTGTGAAAAGATAGAAAGGAAAGAGAAAGAGGGTGCGCGAGGGAGAATGATGGACGAGGGAAAAGAGGAACGAGGGAAAATATGAGGTATGAGAGGAAGAGATGATGGCAAGGGGAAAGAAAGGGGCGGAACAAATCAAGAGAGAGAGAGAGAGAGAGAGAGGTGCCTTTTTTATCGTCTTCTGAACCTTCTTGTGAAAGAATCAAGGAACGATCTTTTATCCCCGCGATGTGCGCGTCACGCTGAGAGTTGATGATGAGCCGTAATGAATTTCGCGCGAGCATTATATGTGAGAAATGTTTCGAGCGAAACGCGGCATTCGAGCGATAAATATTAACGTTCTTGTCTCCAGTTCAGTTTTTCGAACGTAAGCGAAATACAACAGATAGACACGACGACAATCGAAAAATATTTCTGGATTATCGGGAGTAGAGTGTCTTGTAACGGTGGCGTGTTGCAAGATTTCCAAAGTACAGGCGCCACTCTAGTCGGTGGTATAATTTTATTGCGGCAGATCGAATCGGACGCCGGTCGTTGCATCCGCCCCTACGGGTGTCAATCCTCCCCGGGGCAAAAGTCGTCAGGACGAGGAAAACGTAACGGCACGGACGGAGAGGAGTAACATGCGGAAAGAGAGAAAGAGAGGGAGAGAAAGGGAGAGCGGATGGAACGGAAACTGAAAGCGGGGGCGGTCGGTATCTGACGAGATAAGGGCGCAATCTCTGGCCTCCTTCCCTTTCCCGTGTCTCCTTCTATCCCTTTCTATCTACCGTCCTTCATCATCCTCGCTCTCTACATCTCTTCGGAGTGAGAGGTGGAAGAGCTTCCCTGTAGAAGGGGTTGAGAGCGAGATGGCATGGAGCAAGGGAGATGGGGATGAGGACGATAGAGAGAGAGAGAGAGAGAGAGAGAGAGAGGGGGAGGAGAGAGAACGAGAGAGACAGAGGGGAGAGGGAGAGCGGAGAGAGAGAGAGAGAATGGTTGCCAGGCAACGATGAGAGGGGCGACCAGCAGTATAGATCGCTATCCGGCCACCTTCTCAGGGGCGGGTTGCGTGGGTGGAGAAGGCAAAACCCCCCTTAGCAAGATGGCTTTATTACCCTCCGTCGAGGACTCGCCGATGTCGCTGCAGTAACTTGGTCCTCGCTCTAGGAAATGACGCCAGAGTTAGTACTTCTTGTATACAGATACGTAAACACGCGCGCGCGCGCGCATGTATACAGCTTATACGTTGTATCCGCGTTGTTTCCGCGTCTTGAAATCTTTTGATTAATCCGCGCGAACATGTTACTTTACTTTGTAACATTATGAGAAATTAAGGGAAAAAATCAGTCGCCGTTTAAAATTCATAGGATGAAAAAAGTCTAGAAAAAATACGTAACATTTGACTGAAGAAAATCGAGATTTTCGTGTAAAAGTATATCCAGTGAGAAATGATTGGTCAAATCGACGTCGATTCGATGTCTTTTCGATCATCATTTCTCACTGGGTATATTATTCTTATGTCACAACGTTTTGCATCAGTTCTGTGTAACTCAAGATGCACGATAATTTCATTTTTAATAAATATTGTGCAAGACGTTTCAAATTTCGATGAGGGTGTCATCGCGATGCTCTATATCTTTCGTAAATATCTCGCTGCCTAGTAAACAGACTCCCGTTTCTAGTAAATCGTGTTTGTGCGCGTCCACCACATCTCTTCTCTCGAGACGTGAATTTCATCGCGAGTATCGTGAAATTTTGCTTGTTGCGGAACCGGCCCGCCTCGTCGTCGTTATTATTACAAGTGGAAACAGTTTCGCGAGCTCTATGGCGGCGAGCAGAGACGAGAGTAGTTACAACTTTAATAAGTCTGCTCGACTTTGCCAGCACCGGCGCGTCGAGTCAAGTTGAGTCGCGTCGCATCGCGTTTGCCTTGCGTCGCGTCGCGTCGCGTCGCGTCGCGTAGCGTCGCATTGCTTCAGGTTGCCGGGCACCGCGACGCATTCTCACGGCGGCGAATTCCGCCAAGTCTCAGCACCAACTCTCTCGGCAGCACAACACCGGAGATGGAACCCCAGACGTAATTTCCGGTTTCGACGCGGCAGTCGCGCGTTAGCCGAACCAAAAGACGATCGCTCAGCAAGCGAGATAGTCCGAGATAACTCGCCCCCTTGCGGCTTTCTCCTCTCTCTCTCTCTCTCTTTCTCCCTTCTGTTATTTCACTTTACCTTTCCCGTATTTGCTTCTTCTCCCTCTTGCGTCACTCTTTCTCTCTACATCCAAGATTTATCTCTTTGTTTTTCCTTCCACTCTCGCGAGCAATATATCCGCTAGTTTTCTTTGCAATGATTGACGACAATATTGTGCCAGATATATTTCGCACCAGATATATCTCTGAAAAATATTTTTATTGGATGATATTTGAAATGGTGGAGGATCGACATTTCAAGTTATTTTTAAACTGAAATATAATAACAAATAATTATATTAATAATATTCATATTTCCTCGATTTTATTAATAATCGTTGACGAATTTCGATACGTCACGTTGGAAAAGAAATTTAGCTTTTATAATTTTGCGTGATACTTTTCTGAAACGCTCTTAAGAAGTCAATTTCGTCTCGAGAATCTCTGAATGAAGAGGGCATCGATATATCTTGGGAGATGGAACGGATCGCGGGTCTAAATGGTCCAAGTCGTGAATACGTTTTTACTGTTGAACATCCGCAGGGGCTTCGACGTATCGCCAGCGAGCGACCGCGGCCAACATCGCATCATGAATAATAAACGAAAGTATCCGTCGTATATGATACATGACAACGGCGCCGCGAGTAAGGTCCCGTCGTGTAAATCCTTCGACCTTATACTCGGCTACCATTTATTACGGATACATGTGGCCGTAGAAATTTCTGGCCAAGACCTAAACTGGATTACCGCGCAGATAGCGATTGAATTAATCATATATCCATTGTGAAAAAATTGTATACACTGAAAAAAAATTCTGGTTAAAAACGGACGAATCAGAAAATCATACAGGATTGATCAAATATTATGGTTATTATAATAGAACTCAATACTTTATAACTCATAATAATCAGGATTCCTATTACAATAACCAGAATATTTAATCAATCTTACAAGATTTTCTAATTCGTCTGTTTTTAATCAGAATTTTTTTCAGTGTACAAATTATGATAAATAGTTCTTTTATTATCATTTATGTATAAATAAGAATGTAAAGAAAGTAAAAAATGCAAAATGGATATTTATTTGATCAATTGAGTTTAATAGACTCATACTAATAATCGATTTTTTTTCCCTCAACAATCTTTCAAACGTCATTAAAATATATTCAATTGAAAGATTCTAGTTTTTTAAACGATTCCAACTTTCCAAATATTCGAAAACAATTTGCGTGTAAAAATGTTACATCTATGCACTTGACTTAGCATATCATAAGAAATGTTTGGTCGATCTATATATCCGCAACGAACTGTAGCAGCGAAATGAATCGGAGCGCAATAAAAAAATTCATCTCCGCGGCCACTTTTGTGCGAGGTTTTATGAATTTATCTCCGGGCTCGCGCGACATTGCGCTCCATCGAAAGCTCACGTGAAATTTCCATTTTAGTGCATTTCCCTTGTCGATTCCGCGCTCGCGCAACAAAAGAACGGCGAGATAGAGAGCTCGTAAAAACAGACGGCGCCTTCTCGGGAGTAGCTTCACCCGGGTCGGGCCGTTGGCGTAGATGTGTTGTCATGGCTATAGGTAACTTCGAGCTCGTTCGTAAAGCGCAGTTAAAGTTTTAAAGGGCAGTTAAATTTAAAGCGAGTTAAGCCCGAGTATTATAACGGCGCGTGCCAAGTAGAAAGGAAGGGCTACCAAGGGGTTGAAGCGGGAGATGATGGATGTTTAAATTTCGTAACGTAACCCCTTCGTCGAAAGAGGGAGGCTGCGAGCTACGAGCTCGCACGAAAACGCTCGTCGATCGGTGGGCGGAGTGGGAAACTGCGATTTCGTCGAATTTTTTTTTTTTCGAAGAACTTTCGACACAACCACGTGAGAAAATTCTATGAACGACAAGCGCCGTTTCGCGCAAATATTTGCCCACGATTGCGATAATCGTGTTTCTCTTTTCTTCTCCCTCCCCTCACCCTTTCTTCCTCGCGCGTTTTATCGTTTCGTTGCGCAGATATTACGGCATTTTTTTATGATCCACCATAAACTCGTTATGACGCAGTTATAGGGATTTCGCCGTTTCTCGCGCGCTCGCATCTAGATATCGAGACATCTCGGAGAAAATTCTGATTTGTCCGTGATCGTCTGCCATTGTCTCGCATGCGCGAACGAACTCGGCCATTGACAGAATTCTCATGGGTATCGAGTATGTGTATATGATGCTGTAGTTGTCATAGCCGATTGGAGCATTGAAATGGTAAAGAGGGGACTTCGCAAACAAGCATCCCACAGCTACGGACAAGCACGCCCGCCGACACGCGGAAGTAAACCCTCGCGGCACGTCTTGCATCACGTATCCTCTTTTTTTTTTTTGTATTCCCCCAACAACTCCGACGTCTCTTCTTCGAGTGTCCGCCTGTCAGCACGCACAATGCGTGCTATGCAACGTCGGAACCAGCATTCGTATCTATGTGTGATTGCATCGCGTTACCGATGTGAAAAAAAAATTTAAAGAAAAGATTAAATTTGGGTTCATTTTCACGGCGGTCTTCTGCGAAAAATATTTGCTAATCTTGTTTTCTTGTATAACTGCTCATCGAACGATTATTTCCATTTCATTATTTGATTTATAGCCACGTCGTAAGAACATGATTAAGGATATTAAGTTATATTCTAAATCGGTTTTTTCAGAATGGGAGAAAAAATCGAGTGCGTACGTCGATGTGCATTGCGCCACGATTTTGATCGTCGCCGAACCGCCCTCTCTTTCACCCCTTTTTCGCAGCATATTGTTACCGTCATGAAATGACTCGTATACTTGGAATATTTCACACGCGCTACAATCCCCCCTGTCCGGTCATCGCACCGCCCTTGTAAAATTTTTAAACTCCAAAAGGGCTACTGCCCATCTTGAGTTACTTATTTATTAACCCATCAATTTGTTAGAGCCATTGTTGCAGCCGCCACGTTTCTCATCAATCTTTCTTGTTACACTCGTGCACGTGTGCGTGCACATGTGCGTCTGACTTCAAAATTTTCTGCGAATTTATCTATATACACATTAAACAGATCAATTTAGCGACTTGACAAATCCGCTGAGATATAAATAACATTTTGCCATATACTAAATATAATTATTTATTATTAATTATTATAATAATTAATAATATTTTAATGTTATTAGTTTTTAAAATATATGTAAAAATCTACTTATTTACTTATATAATATTCATAAAAATAAGAAAAATAATTGATATGACACATTGTCTAAAGACTATCCTTCAGATTCTGTGATTTCGAAACACTTGAAAATTTTCAGGCAAGAGATTTTATTTTTTTAATTTAACATATCAGACTATTGATGTTTTTCGTTTTTAGTTTTTTTCTGATTAGTATTTTCTCTCAAGACTCCTCATTGTCTCCGTTGATGGTACACGCGCGTACTTATGACAAAACGATGGCTAGACCTTTAGTTCATTATCTATTTAATGGAGCGAGAATGAAGTCGGAGCGATGCTCACTTCCCATGTCGGCGAACAAAGAGAAACGTCACTATAGAGGGTATCGTGTCGCACTCGTAAACTATCATCGTACAAATCGTCGAATAGAGCGCATGCAAGTCCGCGATGACGACCACTAAATGACTGTCATCGATTAATCGCGGTCGTGTCAACCGAACTGTAAGTAAAATGCCAACGAACACAGCATCGTGACGAGTCGCAGCCATTACTGCGCGACCACGGGAGAAAGTGGAAGCACATCAACGGTCTTTATGCGTTTTATGGAGATTCAAGTTTATGCAGCCGTGATGCCCGTTTGTGAGCGTGAATAAATTCTCGGCGCGTGTGAGCGCGCATTTTAATTAAGACCGTGCGCGCCGCGATGAAAGACAGGCGCGTCTCCCTGCGCGTCCCAATAAAAATCGTTCTAAGATACACGCGTGAGATGCGCGACGTAAAAATATTCCGCCCTCGTGAATTCAGCGTGATTCAGCGAACAGAAAATTATGTGAGAAATTCGTAATAAAGTTTGACATTCAATCAAACAAATGTATAGCCATAACATATGTCGTAGCCAGATTTCAAAATCCGTCTTTTTATAAAATGTCTAAGGGTTTTATAAAGTGTGGCCATATTCTCATGTTTAGAGACATTAAAATAAAATTCTGATTAAAAATGGACGAATCAGAAAATCTTGTAGGATTGATCAAATATTCTGATTATTATAATAGAATTCAATAC
>VBVQ01001159.1:0-27614 GCA_011636635.1 Tetramorium simillimum
GGATTCTATATCGGCGGAAAATACAATAATTCTTTGAACATGCACATCGTGTAATTATATCATGGATTTAATATAAATCCCTGTAAGCTATGTGTGTGTGTGTGTGTGTGTGTGTGTGTGTGTGTGTGTGTGTGTGTGTGTGTGTGTGTGTGTGTGTGTGTTTATGATAAAAAGTCCGATGAAACTTTGCGTTAAACTAAACGTTTTTTACTTTGGCAAACGAATTGTTTACAAAGCTCTGAAGTATATATCTCTTCATACGTTCTACGGAAACTTCGATAATTAGCTTTAACGATATTGATACTGTGATATCACTGTCTTATGTTTCGTGTGCAAAATATCATCGTAATATAATTATGGATGTTGCATGAAGTTGAAAAAGGTCCTTCTGTTTAATTACGATATGAATTGAACACAGATTCTTTTTTATGACGCTTTTACGTTGCTTGTATATTATTTAGTGACATTACGCAACAGATTTATATACTGATTTTCCTTTAAGTATTATACATATTTTATATATAAAATGTGTCGTCGTAATGCAACATTAATATCAGAGATAACTTTTTTACATTATGTATCGTATTTCAATATAAAAATAATTATTGTACTTATACTCTTACTTCTATTATACTATTACTCGGTGAAAGGAAATTTTATAGATACAATTTAATAATGATAATAATTTCTTTGTTATTGTTTTATTTTTAATAAGTTTAATTATAAAACATCAAAACTTGGTAAATACAGTAATCCTTAAAATAAGATATAAATAATATAGAGAAATAGGATAGATATTGCATTAACTACATAACGTAGAATATAATTAACTAGTGGTGGTAGCTAGGTATATAAAGCTATCTGAGCCAAATTATCAGAACGTAACCAATAAGACGTGAAAATTATTTGCTATTTTTTGCTTTTAAAAATAATTATTTTGCTTTAGTTTTTAAAAAGTAACGAGAGGCTCGATAACCCAATATTAAGTAACTTTTTAAAAAGTAAAGCAAAAAAATTATTTTTAAAAGCAAAAAATAGTAAAAAATTAGCAAATAATTTTCATGTCTTATTAATTACGCAATACGAAGTGAGCCAAGCAAGAAAATCAATCAATATCCTGGAAAAAAACAACAATACTTCGAGACTTTCCAGTATCGATTTAACACGAGTATCTTTTTGAAGAGTGGATTAATAATTAAGAAAACTTATATCCATAACAGAACCATTAGAAGTAAAAGGACTAATCCGTGTGTTATTGGGACATTCTCTGAGGAATACAATAAGCTTCAAATAATGGCCCACTTACGGCGAAGTTTCCGAAATAATAAGCGTTTACACATGCGAAGTCGCGTTCCCGCCGGGCCAAGCTTCATCACGACTACTTAACATGGCCGGCAAACTATTGGAGGATTAGCGCAGCCGTGAACCTGAATCTCGTAATGGGCTAATATCAGTTTGTACGAGCTATGCAAATGAAATATCGGTTCAGAGACTTGTGTTCCAGCTCGAGGAAATTTCCTGCCGCGGAACCACCGGTAACGAGACGGGGGAACCGGGAGCGGCAGGAAGCCGGAGAAGAGCGAGGCAAGAGAGAGGGATTAACATTGCGGCCATCTTTGGGACCGGTCCAATGACCCGACGGTATCACCATTGGGATTAATCGAGATTGATTTAGGAAGGGCGAGTGCAATCGGAGAACGGTGGTTCATACGGTTCATACTGCGCATTGAAGAACCCTAGTCGCGCATGGAATATTAATTTTCTCAGACTTGCTCGACCGCCTTCGATTTTCTGTCTCACTTTCTTCTCATTGCTGACTCATACTTTGCAAAAAATATCTGTCTGATATCCGTTACTTTTGATAATACCGAGGAAAATTTCATGAAAAGGATGAGATAAACCAGATAAAACTTTTTAAAGAAAAAGCGTAATTAATCTTGAAATTTTATCCCTTTTGAAAATGCAGATCCAATTATCTTTTAACGAATTTTAAAATTTTCATGGGAGATGTCTATTAAAATTTAAATTTACGGTATTTTATGATAAAAATAAAATGAATTAAATAAATAAAAATAAATTGAAACTTTTTCTTTGAAAACACGCAACAAGTCAAGCTTACACTTGTAGCCATTTATAAGATATATTCTTATATTATTTATACATGTAAACACTAATATCTTTGATTTTTACTTTTCATTTATGGAAAACTTGTTTTGATATTGGGCAAATGAAATCTGAAATCATTTAGCTATATTTATTGCCAGAAGCATAACGAGATTGCAGTATTACACACACACACACACACACACACCCTTTCTCTCTCTCTCTCTCTCTCTCTCTCTCTCTGTATCCTCGAATATCTCATGGGGTTTAGACGAATTGCCGCGGCGCGGAATCGTTCCGGTCATCGATCGGCAATAATTTCCTGAATTGGGGCGTTAATTCGAAATCACTGTCCGCAAGACGAGGATTTCCGTGATCCGATTTGTGTTATCTCTCCTCGAAGTTTCCTCCTCGGAATTTAGCGTACTGGCCTACCTTCCCTCGATTTACGGTAATTATCCGCATTGTGGATGATGGTTATTCATTATCGTCTGTCGAACATACATGATTCATCGAATATCAGCCTGTATATATTTACATATGTAAACTTACAAACCTGCATATGTCACAATACATTACATTCTATGTAAGAAGAAGAGCATATATCGGTATCTTGGAAACATTCTAGTATATTGTTTCGTAAAAATAAACTTTATATATTAAAGTAATTAACTTTTGATAATAATGCACATGATATTTAAATTTTGAAGTATCAAGAACTGCGATATACTTAAATGATAATATTCGTACAATATATTTAAAGGGAATGTGTGTAGATTTTCGAGAATTTCGTCTCTTTAACTACAACTTGCGAAGGAATAACATCTCAAAGTAAGATGCACACAACAATAACTTCTTGTTCGATTTTTCTCATTCGCCATATATGAGCAAGCACAAATTTTACACTTGATCAAAATAACTTGTTATTATCTACTTTAGTATTCCCTTGAGCCATAACTGGATTTAGACTTCCTGCGCAAGCAGGGAACCGGCTCGCAGGCAACAGAGAGCCTTTCATGCGTTACGAAACTTGCGCGAGCTGTAATTCTAAACTTTTCGCGCCACTAGAGACGACGCAAACGCAGCGGAAACGGATATCTTGCTTAGTAAGTTACATTACATCGCATCGTTTTCGTTCTACACATTGGCGTAGTTAATAGATGATATCAGTTTTTCTCTTTCGAGTGACAAAAAATATCACGCGAGATAGGTAGCAATGTATAAAATAAAACAGTTTTCAGACAATTTCAGACATTTATACACAACTTGTGCACATTTATAGCTTTATTTTTATTTAAATAAGTATTTCCGCTTTTGTTATTTTATAATAAAAATATTTAAAAAAATATATACGTTGCATACTCTCATTTTATGATAACGTTGCTTCTTGAGGTACATTAATAAATAGCCATGCACATAATGAAAAAAGCGTGATTATACATCATCATTATAAAGATCATCATTACGATCGATTTATGCTAATACGTAATTTCGATAATTTATAAAAATACCATATTATCATGAATATATGCAAAATATTTTAGACCTGTAATTTCCTGTAATTTCAATTTTAACAACAGTTTCTGAAAGTTAATTTTTTTTTGTTAAGTTGTTGAAGTGATGATAGTTTCTATATTATAGATTTATGTTCTATATTCTATATTCTATTATAGAAGTTATTAGAGCGTAGGCTACAGTTCTGTATGAGAGTGATCAAATTCGTAGTTGACAGATTGACAGTTCTGGAAGAGATTGAGATTTCGAGAATGACATTCTGGAATTATTGGGAAATAGTTCTTTGTACGATCTTCATCAGGATTAATCAGAAATTTAATCAAATCGAAATGTTCTTAGAGGATATTCATTTTACGATGTCTATTCCTAGATGATATCGATTTTGTGAAAACTTATTCTCTCTCTATCTATAGCTATTTGGACGACGACGGTGACAAATTTCTCAGATCTTTATCGTGATTTAATGATCGATTTAGTTAACCATTAAGCTAATCATTATCTTCATCTTTATACTCCTTCCTAGTCTTTTCTTCTTTTTTTTATCGAGATCTGACTTTGCAAGCCGTTGACTTCTTATTACTTTATTTCTTCTGGCAAAATAAAAGATCATGAAAAGGAGTTAACTTATGAAAATAAATGAGCAATCTTATGGTACAGCTTTATTTGTTATTGCTTATTAATATTTAAAAGTTTTCTCTTTCCTTTTATTGATAATTTTGACATATAAAATATTAGTGACTTATGTTATACATTAAATAGACACAATGAGAAAAAAGATTACTCAGATTTATAATATTTAATAGAAACAGACGATTTGCACAAATCAATGTTTCATTAAGTACGATTTTCCGAGCTGCTCATTTTTTTTTGTTTCAATTTTATTTCATATCTTGAATGCAAAAATTTTTGATTTCGTAAAATACTTATGTTCAATTAATGAAATACAATGGAATGACTCATCGTAAGGACGAACGCGCACCATTTGCGCCGGCCGCTTGCATTAACGCACGAAAGTTCGTAATTACATTCCTTCGGAATACTCCGCAGCAGCTAAAAAAAAAATTCCTACAATTTCTATCGCCCACCCCCATTCGTTCGCTCGATTGGTGTATCCCACATGGAGATCCAAAGCAAGGTCTTCGGCGGCAAGTCGATCGATCAGCAGTACAGTCAAATCGGTTCCCATCAAGAGAAACGATTAAACTTTTGCTGCTAATTAATCGGAGACTGCCTTTTTAGCTTTACTGGGAGCTAAACCCGCGCCAAGCCGGGTAAATAACTTCTGCTCTAACGACGAGGAGAGAAAAGACGTGAGGGTTGCGAGAGCAAATATACATCGTCACCGCCACTTTTTGCCCGGCTCTGCTCCTTTTTATGGTCTCTTTACGGCTCTTTCATTTCCGTCGTCATCCAAGAACAGAGATATTTTATCTCTCTCTTTCTCTACCGAATACAAAACTTCAGACTTTCTTTCTGTGTGCATGAAGAAAGAGACAGAAAATTTCTTTGTGATCTCAGTCGATTATTCAGCACCTCCGTGAGATGCTGATGACGGTCCAGCGTAACATCGTGTTCTATCCCGACGACGAAGAATTTACTCGAGGATTGCCAAAACTTCAGCGGTCTTGAATCTCGGACGATTCGTATGTGTCATTTGCCTCGATTGTGTTGCTCGCGAAGAATGCGACGTGCAAGCGTGGCCCGAACAAATTTGTGCAGAAGACAGCACTATAATTTTACTTCTGCATTTACTCTTGGAACGAATCCACGGGTTACGAGAGATCTATCAACATGTTGGCACACTTTATGTCTACGTACACTGGATAATTTGCAGTTGCCTTTTATGCTTCTGAATTTTGAATAAATACAAAGGGAGAGTAAAATCAAATTATCAGTTATCTATTATATTTCGTATATAAAACATAATTTCTCATGAAAGTTCCGTAATTGCAATTCCAACAAATGTATTAAGTGCTCAACTCCAATTCCATTAATTTCATGAAATTTTAGAATGTATTATTGCATGTATATTATATGTCATGTAGCTAATTTATTGAATTCCATTCAGGTCAATGCATACCGATTTCGAAATTCAATGAAAGATGTGAATAAACGTACATGTGTCCATATCATTAATTAAACAATATAATTATTTAATGTGATGTGCCGGTTTCATCTGTTAAATTATTATTCACTGCAATCACTTGTTGCAAAATATCGAAGATTATATCTGTTTACAACTTATTCATTATCAATATATATTATATGTGGCTTTGCAAACTGTATTAAAACAGTAAAGAGAAAAAATGTTATATATTAGAAAAAAATGTTACGAAGATGTTTCGCTACGCTTTAAGCATTTTTATCATACGACGATGAAGTGCTCGATTATTGTTTGCAGTCAAATCGCGACGGAGTAACAATTTCGCGACAATTTTGTAGGACTCACGCGATTGAGATAGATAGGTAAAGATTTTTCCCTAGCACACCTCTCGCGCGACGCTAGGGCTTTATAATGTCCCGAGAAATGATTTATGATTTCCTCCAGTGTTTGTTTAAGTTTCCAATTTCTCTACCTCCGGTTGCGTTCCATTTTCTCTCGAACACAGCTTGTGCATTTTACATTTTATCCGCGTCGCCGGCAGAATTCACCGATCTATAAATCCTTAAGTCAATGCAAGGATACAGGCGAGCGATATCTTCCGTTTCTGAAATTCGTCAATAAAGTCTCACGACGAGAAAGCCAAGTGCACGGCGGGAAAAGTCTTTTTACGGTTACACCGAAAAATTTTTTAGATATTCGTCTTCCGTTTCATAAAACCCTGGCTGTTATAAAACTTCGTACGACGGATATTCAAGATTTAAGTTAACTCCATTTATTTCCGTATTTTTACCCACTCTTTTCGCAATTTACTCAATGCCATTTATCTCGCGTCGCATTGTGCAACATGCATTTTCCTTAAGACGCTCACGTTATATTATTTCATTCTAGTTAACGTCTCCGACTGTAGATTATAAATCCTTATAACCACTGAAAATTACAAGAACGGCGATGAGTGCTGTCGGCATTCATTCTACCATTCGCGACGGAATACATTTGTAATGCTCGATCGGGTGAGCAATCGATTCCACGTTGAAAACACGGTAAAACTGTTGGTTGTTGGCATTCCATTTTGTAAAACTGTTTTCGCATGTTGCTTGTTTAGATGCAGTTGTCGCCCAAGCTTAATCGGATGTTGAAAACGAAAAATATTGAAAACGATTTTATATATAAATAGTAGTGAAATACATAACGTCGTACATTTCTGCTAGATACTTGTCCGATAAAATGAGATAATGTTCTCCTTCTATACCATGTATTTATTTATGTGCACATATAGTACTTGCCGCACCACATCTACTGCCCATGGGCGCGATAAAACAATTTTATGAATCAACGAGGGTTCGCGGCGCCCGGAAAGAGCATACGTCGAATAACGGAGATAAAGTATAAATTATGAAACCTATCTCTAACGACGATAAACGCTTGAACGAATGGCGTTTTTGCTTCCGATGAAAACGCGCGAAAAAAACTGCAATATCGAACGATGAACATGCCGTGCCGAATAAATATAATATCATATGACTCATTCATCAATAATTTTTTTTCCTACACTTTCCCATCTTCACATCTTCAATTTACAAAGTTCTAAGGAATAAGAATTAAGGATCAATTTTCAATCGATTTTATAAGGATAAAATTTCTACAAGTATATCGCATTGTTCGCTTCTTTATCTGCTCTGACCCGCATAATGTCCTGCATCCAGCGAATATCGATTGAGACATTGCTTCAAAATACCTCGGACTTTTTAAATGACATCGGAATTTACTTTCAGCGGATGTTTAGTGTGAAAACTGTTACCCGTTTGTCGGCATTGTTGAAGAACGGATACGCATTCGATGAGGACAAACTTCCTGAAGACTTTCTGAGTATCCGCTTCCTCTGTTATTGAGCCATTATAAATCCACTCGGAATGTAGCCACTTTTCAAAGGCTCCTGTTTGTATGAGAGATTTTGTCTTCCTATATACAGTTTTCTGAAAGTGGAACTTTACATAGCGGAGATAATTCTATTCTTTTCTCATTTAACAAATTGGCAGTTATTGAGGTGTATTTATTCCATCGGTTTTGTGGCTTCAGGGAGAAATTGATGCACATAATAATTTTGTAAAATTTTATAAAATAATGTTATATAAAGCAGGCAAACGTTTACACATTACTCGTAATAAAACGCTCTTGTTAATTTTAATATTTTCTACTAATGTATTCAATTTGATCAACTCATTTGTTTTGCATTGTATTATACCGATCATGAGATAGAATTATTTTCTAACAGAGTTATATACCATACGAACGGTATTTCAGGTATTTATTCGCTGCTTGCTCTTTTTGTTTGTTTGTGGCTAATGAAAATCTACATTATATGAATCAAAATACAACGAAAATGAGAAAATGAGAGCAAACATGTGTTTGTTCTCCCTATCGATAACATTCCATAATTTCATTTGGGTTGCTATAGCTATTGATTCATTAATTTTTTTTTAGAACCTCTGATTGATAAAATGCGTAGGAGAGTTAATGACATAACAGCATAAATTTAATTCCCGCAGAGATGACTGATCCACACAGTCATTTGGGTTTAGTGAACCCATGGACTCGAGCTCAATTCACTGTGGATACTCACATATACACACACAATACATGCATTACATTATATACATACTTTACACACATCATATCTATCTATATATGTATATACACGCATTTTGATAATGCAAATTTAATTTTTTAGGAGAAACAGAAATAAAATACAATCTAATTTAAAAATAATAAGAAGAGTGAGAACAAGAACAAGACATATGTATATATTTTATATATAGATAAAAATGAATCAATCACATGAAAATCTTAGCAAATTTTACATTTTTCTAAATATTATTTTAAATTACGATTCTTTATTGATATAAAGTTGAAACATATTTTATAATTTGCATATTAAAATATCAAAGTTACAAATCTGTACGATGATAAAATATCTTATATAAGCTTTAATATAATAATATTTAGTTTTAACAATCAGTAATTTTAAAATACATACAATGTAACATCAAAAGCAGTTTCCGGTTAAACTACATCCGTATGCAAACACTGGAAAAAGCATTGTGAGCACAAAAAAGCAACTGGAATAACCCAGAAAGCACTCGGTCGCGTTTTGTGGATTTATAACGGGCACGCTGTAGGAAAGAAGGTGGACTCCTAAATGCGTTCACGGTCTACGAATCTCACTATCTCTGCTGACGATTACGTAGTCGAGAGTTGAGATTCTTTTATCCTTAAGCCTCCAAAGAAGAATGCACTCCTTTCGTTCCCACGAAGACTGATCGCGCACTCGGAGATCTCGTGGCCGATCTCGGTTTTTAAGTACGAAACTTTTCGCGGCGTTGCGGGATGAAAATAAAATAAAAAGCTATCAGATTGAGTTTTAGCGGGATAATGGAAATTATTGTTCTTTCTTATTAGTGCAAATTCTAGCAGAATCGTTTCATGGTGACTGTTCGGAGCGTGTAAAAAAATTATTATTCGAATATAGGAATGCGTTAAAGCCGAAGAATATATGCATGTATGTATGTAGGTAAAGCGGAAGGGATATATGCAGCGTAGGTTGCATAATAGGAGTGAATATTTATCGCGCAACGGAAATAACGTCGTAAATGCAAACGAATTTTATCTACAATTATAATTTCTTGAGGACAATCGAAGAACTTTTTATCCTGTATTCTAAACGAGGGAAATTTATAATATTTCGCGAGAATATTTCATTTTTAATAAATTTATTTATTCTAGGTATCAATACTAGTGCGCAGTAATATTGACTCTAGATGATACTTTATAAAATATTAATTATTGAAATGAAATTGTTCTCATTATTTTACACTTCTTTAATCGTGTAGAGAGCTACAGTGTTAGAACGATATCTCGTAGAAAATGGAAGAATAACTTGAGATAATTGTTTTAGATATGATGGCAACACGAAGCTTTCTCTATTGAGACAAAATAAAAGATGACGAAGCAGAAAAATGTGTTGGGTGTGGAAAACACGATCCTTCTTTTTGCTTTACTTCCTGAAAGGTGTTACTGCCAACTCAGAAGGACCTTTTATTGAGTTTGAGATTACCTCAGGTTGCTTTCAGTTTACTTTTTCCTTCTTCAAGCACTTCATTTTCCACTAGATGGTGGATTCCAATCAAAACTATCAAAGTATCTACTTAAAAACAAGATTTAATTTTATAATTATTTCTTTATAATTAAACTTTATATCTTGTCCAAAAATACTTAACTTGTTTTTAAATAAGTTCTATTTTACTTAAAAAAACTATTTATGTTAATTAAATTATGTTTAAAAAATTACTTTATAAAGCTGTATTATATAACTATTTTAGCATTCAATTGCGGGTGCAACTGTAATTTTAATTAGTATCGTTTGATTACGTAACTACTAATTAGAATGTAAGAGTAAAAACAAGGCTGGATATTAAACATTGTAAAGTTACACCGTGTAAAGTTATATCGGAGTGTCGCAGTCTTTTCTTAAAAAGAAGATAGATAAATGTCAGGATAACCTCTATTCATTTAAAATGTTCAAAAGTTACATTTCTTTAATACTACATTGCTACAGAAAGTAATTAACGTTTATCAAGTAAAAAACCTGCTTATTTTAATTTAATTATACTTTGTACACAAAGTATGATGTAAAACGAATTCTGTATGAGATACTTATACACTTTATTTATTACGTTTAAATAATATGTATGTTAGTTTTCTTTACTTGTTAGCTTCCACGAAAGTAAAGTGTTTGAAAATAAAGCTTTCCTGTATGTCGACAGACTTAAGTCGAAGGTAACAGGCAATGTAACGACGTGTCACTCTGACGTCAATTTTATATTACGTTGACAAGCCAACGATGCTAACGAGAAATGAAAATATAATATGACAGCTCATCGCACACTGTCGATATCATGCATTACGTTGAATTGAAAAATTTGTTTATAACAGGTACATTATACTGTAATTCGCGATAAGAAAAGTATGTTGTGATTTTTACTATAGATACGAATCTATAATTTAGTTATAACGTTTTTAATAATTCAATTGTAATAGTGTATAAAAAAATAAGAGGAAACTAAATTAGAAATGATATTAATTCGACCAATTTGCGAATTGACAAACTAAAAGTACATATATAGGAATACTTTAGTGAATTGCACTTTTATAAAATTCGGTATGGGTGATATAAAAGGCTGTAACGTATGTGAAACATATTTGATTTTTATTTTTCATACAACTGCATGCATATATTCATTTTACGTCATGCACGCGCTTCGAAATATTCAGTGACATGGATCATTGTCTGCCTCACGTCTCTTCGCTAGTATTCCGCTAGAATTACTCAGTCGTTATTTATATGTCGCAAACAATAGAGAAATTTCAATCTGCAAATTCGTCACAGATGCTAATAGCTCTTCAAAATGTATCATTAAAATTAATTTCTATTTTTTAAATTATTCTTGACAAATATTAATGTGTAAAAGCAATGTTTTTTTTAATTTTAGAGTTAAATAGAAGTGAATATTAAAAATCTTTCGTTTTCTGCTTTATTGCTAATAAAATTAACGTTAAAATTTTTTTATAATTGTGATAAATCAAAAACTGTTATTTAGATTATATCAACACAGTTTACGACTTATTAAAAAATTCCTCATTTAAAGAATAATATGGCATTTCTTCTCAATGTTCACGGAGTTTATGTATTCGCTTCATAATTTTTCAAATTTTGAAAATATAGAGGAAATGTAGCCGTTTATATACGCACGTTATTGTCATTCGCAACGACGCGATAAACCGAGCGGAATTTTTCATGTACGCGATCTCGGCCGAAGCGATTTTCTCATTGTCGTTGGATGACGACGAAGAAGTTCAAGGTTTTATGGGAGACGGCGTCACGACGCCGCCAGGCCAGCAGTGTGACGATACCAGGACCAGAAGAACCGTATTACAGAAAAGGGAAACGGAAGGGGAACGAATCTGGGCGATGGTCGAAAACGTGGTAGAAAAATTGTCGGTACCCACGAGAATTCGGCTGCCAGTCGAACGTGAAGGGACTTTGTGCCTCGAAGGCGATTTGTAAGAATAAAGCTTCTGATTGAATCGTCCGTACGATCGTCACATCGTCGTTCATCGCAACCAGGAAAAAGGGAGACGTTCATATTGCGCCGTAAGCACATGGTGACGTAAAACAGCATTTATAATATTGGGAAATAATGATTTCAATCACTGACTGAATGGATAATCAACACAGCAATCACGCAGGATCTTTTATTGAAAGCATAATTAAAGAGAAATAATTATGTATTTAATATCTGCAATTGAGAGTGCCATTATAGAAATTAATATTTATAAATTTTTATTAAGAGATTTAGTCATATTATATACACTTTACACTAAAACGCTTATTTTTATACAGTATGTCTTGATTTTTGGGGGGAAATTAGGATTGCATCTAATTTAATTTAAATAATGTATAAATGAGTGAGTTTAGTAAAATATTTCGATGATGTTTGTATTAGCTTTTAATTTGAATTTTTGTGGTGCTTTTTACTGTTATCGCATTTTATTACAAAGCATCTATCGAGATATTGAATAAAATTGCAAAAAATTCTATTAAAAAAACTTTATTAAATATGATTTTAACATATGTTTTTTCTGTTTTATTTATAAAACAAAAAAGTTCTATATTTCTTACAAATTTAATTTTACAAAGATTTGTTAAATAAATTATCAAATGTTATTTTACATACTCCTAAATGAAATTCCTCTTTATTATAGTTGTCTACTAAAAAATGTTACTATTTTCTCTTTTTTATTTTGTTGATTTTAGAGAACGAACTATTTCGACGCATACTAGATCATAGTTTGTCATTTGCTTATGGATTGATGAGTTTTCCATTTAGTGGAACGTCACGCGTTTAATTGAACGCAGTTATTTGTTACAAATTTTGATATAATATTCACGGTTCATTGATCAGATGGGACATGCCACCAATTAATAATTATGATTAATGATCATCATTATTATAACGGAGAATTGATATCGCTGAAACATAAGAAAAGATTTACGTCGAAATATTTAATGTATATTTTATGTCTCAATGCATATTTGTAAATTGGAGTTTATCCTGCACCGCAATTCTGCCATGGCTGCATATTGATGGCTAGGCGTACATTTTATTAAACAATCTCACTTAATATAAATATGTATATTTATCGATCGGCGCGTTACCGTGGACAAATTTAATTTGGTTCTATCCGTACATACCTCTGCATTCGCAAGCACGGCCGATACTGTCGAGTATCTTTATTAATACTGCGTATATAAATCGAGTTTCCAATATCCCACATCCGGTTTGTAGATAACATTGTAAATAATGTTGTAACGAACATTCAAAATTTATCGATTCGATTTCTGGTATATACGAAATACGTTTCCGTGAACCTTTTTTCAGTATCGTTAGTATTTGATCAACAACTGTTGCATTAACTTAAAACCGCAAATACGTTATACGAAATTATTTATCAAAATGTAAAGCTAAAATTGTGCACAAAATTATTTTCGTACACTTTTGGATATTGATATGAAATGTATGCTGCCAACTTATCGAGTCACTTCCTGGCAGTCTTTCATCGCATAAGAAGCTTATTATACATCCGTTTGCCTTAATAATGATTAATTGATTATCTTGAAGCTCATCAACGAATGCGCAAATTCAAAGCGCGAGGTAATAAATTAACGCCGGTACCTTAGTCTCACTTGGAAAGCTACCAATCGGCCATAGCTAATTAATTATAGCGATGGGAATACGAGACGCATAAATCGATTGTCGCAGTTCCGCACTTTCATTATTGTCCCGGTCTTTTAGTTTGCATCTAAAACTACCGCTACATCAATTTTGGGAGCTTAACTGGCGACGGCGTGTGTAATTAAAAAGTATCGGAGGCAACTCCGATGAGCTACCGATAGGGACTCCAGAAAAAAACTATGAATCGCGAGACAAATAGACGCAACAGCGAGTATTGGCGCGGCAATATTAACTCATGCGGGGGAAATTAATCTTCAGTAGATTTCATATACATAAAAGATATTACTTCACGTATTTCCCCTGATAATACATGTATCTTTTTAATGATTCATTGGAAGGAAATTAATAATAAATTTAACTTGTTTTCATATTAGTTAAAAACACTTATACATACATGCACGTATAATGATATAATACGGAATAACAAAGTGCAATAACAGCTAAATTTTGCAACTTTTAATTCTATATTTAAACATATTCTTAAATACACTTTTATGTTTGCGTATAAATACATAAATTCTTTTACAATATAATTATAAAACTAATATTAGCGTAGATCGGTCTTAAATCCACTATAGTGTTGATATATATGTTTCGGCACATAGATAAATGATATCGCTCAAGTAACAAAGCTGAATCGTCTCAAGACACATAGCGCTGAGATAACATGAATTTGCTGCGCGCCAGTACTAGAGTTTCCCTCTGTTTAGCCGATTTTGCAGGTGCGGAAGAAAATCACCGAGAAACACGAAACGCTAACTCAGATGTGTAAGCATCTGAGAGAAAACAAGGTTAATCGCTCGGAATGTAGAAACTGTGCGTACTTCATCAACGAAAAATGCTTCATTTTTTCATTAAAATCGATGAGAAGCAATCACAAAATTACAAGAATAAAATACATTTTAGAAGAATCATTTCAACACAGATGTAAGTATATATAACGCAATACGCATTTATTTAAAAAATTTATAAACGCATAATTATATATTTCAATTTATTTCTGCTGCAGCAAATGATTTATCATGAAAATATCTGAATATTTTTTATAACCTGACGACTGTGTGCTCATTGCGTTCTTATTTTCACCACTAAACTAATATAAAAATGTAAAAGTATTTTTTATATGATTGCTGTAAAACGCGCGTTCATTTTAATATGAAAGAGTTTGAAACGAACATCGTAGATTTATTGAAGAATTCTATAATGACAGCCGCACGACGGAAGCAAGAAAATCTTCGATGCAGCACGTTGCCGGAAATTTAAATGCGAGTATCCGATAGAATGTTAGAAAGAGAGAAAGAGAGAGAGAGAGGGAGAGAGAGAGAGAGATCACAAACTCAGTCGCCGAGTCGAAATTAAAACGTTCCTTCGTAAACGTAAAGCGTAATTTAACTTTCTGAACGGTGGATCAAAGTGATAGTCGCGCCGAGCGTCTAATTATGGATTATACGGAAGACGGAAGACAATGGGGGAGCAGGTGTTCACCGTGAATAATCTCCAAAGCGAACAGCTTCTTCGATTGTCTCTTATCTCTCAAGACCGGAAAAATCTACGAGCGGGATAATATTCCGATAATATGGCCAATCAATTTGAAAAAAATACTGCGCAAGATATAACTTCATAGTCGTCCCACCAATATCTAAAGAGCTCTTTTATTCACGTTCTATAGAAGCGTACGAGATTTTTATTAAGTTGCACAATATAATTAAGCTAATGAAGAGACAGCTATAACACAAAGCATAATAAAAGTAAAAATTGAAATATAATATTTTATGAAAAAAACCTTACAAAAGTAAAAAGCGTACGCCAAGTACAGAAAAAATATTGAAATATTATCGTTCCTTTGTTGATTATTGCTGGCTATTTATTTCAAAATTAATTTAGCGCGAAGAGAAAATGATTTATAACGTAGAAATACTAACGTAATATAAATTAATTTTCTTAATATAAATGTAAGTGATACAGATACAAGTGGTAGTTTCCTCCTCTCTTTCTTTGGATTTATAATAAAATAAAATTGAAGTTTATCGTGAAAAAAGATTATACAAGAAGCATTCTCATAAATTTGTATTTTTATGTCAAATGTATTTAATATTATAAGTACAATTAGAAACGCACAGATGCATATCATGCAACGAATGAGAATGCAGAGAATTTATTTTCTCGGGTAAAACTTCTTTTTTTGGTAAGAGCCGCGGGCTTTTTGTTCTACCTATCATTCACCCTATACTAGAGTAAACACCCCGAAGCGCACATCTCGGAAATTGCTGGTTGTTGATTAATCAATTTGTTAAACGAAGTAAGGAAATGTCTAGCGTTGCACTCGGACGATCTGGATAAATAAAATACGGCGCAGGGTTCGACAGGCTGATCTCATCGCCGAAATGACTACTTCTTCCACACCCCGCCCGACAATATCAGCCTGCTAACCCTGCCCACTCCGATGAAATTTCAGCCTCCAGATTCAGGATACACATGTTCTTATTCTCTCATTGGTATTTACGTAATATAGTAGAATAGTAGTTGTGTACTAATATTTCTGTGCATATGACTATACATGTAGCTACGGGATATTGACTTTCGCATAAATTCTCATAGGAAGCAAGAAAGGAATAGACAGGACAATATTTTCGTACTCGTGCGTGTGGAAGTTGAGACAAACGATATCTCCGAACCCGAATATGGTGAGGTTGATATTTATAGAAGTACCGTCGAGTTTTACGGAGAGTTAGCGGAAAAATGAGATTGGTTCGCCGTCGTTCGTCGGTAATACTTCATCGCGATTTTTCGGCAAATTTGATCCGCATGCAATTCCCGATCTATTTCTCTTGGAGCTGCAATTTTCGTCCCCCCTCCCTCCTCTCCCCCTCCACCGTCGCTTTCAGATGAATCACAATGGTCATTACTTTGGAATATAATCCAGTTGTTTCTCGTTCGTTTTAGATGTAAAATCGTTTATTCATACGCTCAATCCATCGATATTCGCATTTGTCCCTTGCGGTAGTAGAGCACTTTCAGACACAAACGATCCACTCGGAAAATGGGCGAAACTTGGTCATCTGGAGCACTTCCTCTTCGGTTGAGTACTATAGTTTGATGCATGCGACAGTCTGTTATAATTACGAGAAATTCAGGGACAATGCGGAACTGTATGACTTGTGGTGTACACGAGTAACTGACCTCTTTGGCAAATTGGTTCATCAAAATTCTGTATATTTGTTGTATTTAACATTAATTACATACATCTTGATCCTTATCTCATATTGCAATATAAAATGCTAATATTATATTCGACAGAATAAAAATTAGAACGAGTAGGACTCTACGTTAAAATAAAAGTGCAAACTATAATAATTTTATTAAGATTTTATTAAAATATAAATTTTCAGAACTTATATATATTACTAATAAAGTAAATGTATAAACGCTATTCTAATAGTGAACAATATTCTGTGTAATTTTGTTAAGATGAATTAATTTAACAACTTATTTGAAATTTAAAATCTAATAAATGTAAAAAATAAATTTGCAGCTACGTTAAGTACAATGGTTTTATGTCTTGCTACATGTTATAAACGCGACTTTGTTCTTCTTTGTAACGTTGAAGACACTCAGGTCAGGCACGTAGCCAGAAACCCGCGGTAAAGAAAAATGTATAGTTTTGAGAAGTAGCTGGCATTCTTAGATACTTTTTTACAACGCAGTTTTTATGTCGTACTGAGTAATGTTATTTTTATATTATTTATAAAAGAAAATGTTACTTTTATATCATTTATAAAAGAAAATTGTATAAAAAAATTTATATTGTTTATAGAAGAAATTCGTATATGCGCTAACAAAATATTTTAATTTCGTAGTTTACCAATTCACAAGTCACCATAAATAACAGCGTAACTTTTAGCATTTAAAACTTACGAGTATCAAAAGACATTTTACGAAAGAATGAGATTTTATCGTGCAGAAAGAGTAAAATTTATTTAGCTGTTGTGATAATTGACTTATTTAATCGGAGAGATAAATTCCCAATGATTTCTTATTCACATTACGCCAATAAAGATTTGTACAATCGTAGAAGATCCGTAAGCACGTTTCGCGGGGATTTGCAAATCTAGAAGATTCCCCGAGGCGAAGGATTACGTTCGCCCGCATCTGGTTATCAAGTTAGGCCGGATTCATAGCATTATCTCCCTTTTTTCCCACTGATATTTTATCTCGCCACCATTTTCACCATTTCTCAAGTTCTAATAGCTTTCACAGTTTGATCAAGCTCACTGCGTGTATACGGACATGTGCCAGATAGATTCTCCACACAGACGGACAACGAGTGCGTGTATATCATACACACGTCCGTGACTTATGACATATCGCGAGTTTTTTTCCACGTAAAAGTCAGTTTTATCGGATTTGTCGCGAGACAGAAGTCACGGAAAAATTTTTGACGCCATATAAGATTTATGGTCTCTATCTCGGAGAGAACTCGATGAAATGACACATACAACCATTGAAAGGACAACAATAAAGAACAATAAAATATTGATGTAAACAATTATTTTTTAACAGAATTTTAAATTAACCCTTTAATTTAAAATAAAGATAATCGATACTTATTTCAGTAGTTAACATTACAAAATAGATAGTGTTTGTAACATTATGATGAAAGTAACATGTTGTGAATAAAAATCGCTAGTTGAACTTTAACATTATAAATTGTACCTTTTTAAAATTAAAATGGTGTTTTCATCATAGCTTTAAAGTTTAAGTGGAAAAATTTGCATCTCATTGCGCATATTTTATCAGCACGAGCCATTTGTTCGAAAATTGCCATCGGTTATCGCGATAAGCAAAAGGAGCTTAAATCACGACAAACGTTTCGATGGCTGGCGATGAAACTCTTGGCGCCATCGTAGATTTTGGCCTAGACGCTGTGACCCTTAATGCTACCAAGTAGAAGTCGAAGTATCTGCATTGGCGCAAGATACAATGTAATGCAGTACACAGTCGCTGCATGTTACATTAGAAGACATTTGTGAATATCGCACAAAACATACCAAACAAATTTAGGTCGTTATCGACGAAAAGTCTTTATTTTTACGCGAAAAAGAAGTCGAGCTATTTTAACGAAAATATTGTAATATTTCGCTGAAATATCTTACGTATGATTTATCTTCATATAAAATATGTTTACTGTACCATTTTTTATTTCATATTTTTTCATTTCTCGGTTATTAAAATGATTGTTAAAAAATGGCAAAGTTACAGACGAATTTGCATTGCTAAAGCTTCTGTATTATATGCACAAACGAACAGTTATTATTTTAAAACTTGCTGTTTTGTTTAGTAATTTCAGAAATTTATATTTGACAACCAATTTGTATATATTCCATTGTATATAATCAATATGTTTGTCTTTAATTTAAAATTAAATTTTTTCGCGACAATCATATGATACAATATAAAAGACTTCTCTTTTTCCATTTGTGTATTTATTACAATAAGTACATTTACTTTTTATACCCAAATAATAAATTGCAATAAATGAAATCTACCAATTTATGTAATTAAAGCTTTTAATATTAACGACACTGTTTAATTAAATTATTATTAATCTATGGAGATTTGATTAATTGTTTACATTACCTTTAATCTTTTTTTATTATACCGAATTATTATATTTAATTAATATATATATATGTATATCTCGCGCAATCATTTTACAATTCCATAAACTCTTCACTGCATACAACTTGTTTTTATTATAATTAACAAAGCGATGTACAATACATGTTTCGTCACAAGCCATTCTCAGCATTTGAATATCACTGCCATTCGACGATAAAAGAAAAATGCTTTTCTTGCATCGTGGAAAAATTAGAAAGCTCTCAGTGAGATCTAGTTTTTTATCAGCACGCTCGGCTTTAAACTCTTAGCAAAAACACTCGAGATACTTTCGAGCAATCGCATTTAAGATCAGAGAAAACAGAGATTAAAATTTAAAATACTAAATATAATAGAAATGATGAATTTTACAAATTAAACATTTATTTGAAACTAGCCGGTTATCAAATAACATAAAATAATACCTTCTTTTTTGTCTATCTAAATTGAGAGAAAGATTCGTTCGAACAATTTTCAAATCTGAATGTTCTAAGCCCAAAGTGCTCGAAATTTTTGTTGCTGAAAAACAAGTCAGTTTTCGTTGTCGCATAATATTCGCTCGCGTAGTTTATATACACAACTGTGGCTCTGAATATCTGCTCCACACGAATATCACTCGTTATAGGCGCCAGCGTTGTAGCGCGATGCAATCAAGCGCGTGCGGGATATGGATCAAGGCTCGGTGCACCGATACTTATTCGCCAGACATTCCAATATTGCAACTCAGCATTTTGCACCTTCGTATCGATTCTTTCACCTTTTCCGCGTTTACTTACATACTCGCAGCGTATGTACTTTTGTATATATATATATATATATATATATATATATATATATATATATATATCTGTATATTATCGAGAAAAGCAAAATACAAATCGCTACGAGATTCGATAAAAGAACGACATCGGCAAATAACCATGCTGCAAGAAGATACAATATATTTGCATGAGAAACTATCGCGTTTGATTATCGGTATTCTAGGTCAAAAAATGAATTATGCATCATGTCACTCTAACGAAATATTTAGTCATGCATGCATTCAAAAAATCTTCTATGGCTTATACTTTATTTAAGTTTCATTGGTTACATTGGTTATTCTTCTTTTAACATCGTGCCACATATTATATGATATAATTCATGAAATCGTAAGCTATTATTTATAAATATGTTTTATAAAGATTTATCAATTTTTCTTTTCTCTCTTTCTCTTCCAGTTAGATATCTTTGTCATCACAATTACAAAATATAGATATCCATTAGAGCAATGTCCATTATATCCATAATGTCCATTAGAATAAGTCCGGATATCATTGCATGTCTCGTTCCAGATTCTTTTTGAGTGATTTAGTCGCAATCAGCAAATGTACTGTTTAGACATTTAATAGCTGTATAGAACCGATCGAACTCATTGTAACTGATTGCCTGCATCGCGCGATCTGTCAGTCATCTAACTTACAGAGCAGCGCTCGTATTGTGATTTTATATTTATTTTTAATCTCTAAACTTTTAAAGAACTTTTAAACTGTGCTCTATGATTTTTATTGTTATATTGTTCACAAATTTTTAGAAGTTTATCCCGTCGGTAAATTATGACTCTAAAAGCTGCAAGGAATAGTCGCAAAGTTTTAAAGTGGCAGCACAGTAAATGATCACAAAGTGCGGGACACTAAAAAAAAACGGTAGATAACCGGCAAACGACCGCGAAAATTCTTGGTTCTCGCTTGCTGCATTCTCGTTTATCGTTCTCTGCGTCATACTAGTCTCTATCGCAGCTCATCTCGCGACAATGATAAATACGTAAATAAAAAGCGCATGTGACATGGAGCTTACGATGTGATGTTTTACATAAGCACCGTAGATCGTAGGCCAGCAGACATTCCGCGAGCGTCTTACGATCGTGCCTCAAATTTATATTGCAACCTGTATTACCGCTCGTTGCAAGAAATTGCAGTCACGGTTATGCGGGAGAGCACCATGCGAGCATACATACTGACGTCTCGAATGCATGTGCATGAATTGCCGTCGATCTCGCTCTGTAGTAAGTTATCTCGTTTCTCCAGTTCCGAGTTACGAGTAGAACCGCGCGAAAATCTTATTGTTGTAAGCATTTGGAGTAGACATTCAGACCGAACGGAAAAATCGATACCCGAACTATTGCTGCAAAGCTATTGGACAAAGCGGTTGATATAAGCCAAAATTTTAAAAACAAAAGAAATTCGCGATTATATTTAATATAAGGTGACGAGATTTTATTTTCGCTAGACAACTAGCTTAAAATTTATGTTTCTCATTTATGTTCTGAAAAAAAATAGACGTTTATTTACGTATGTTTTACTTATTTTACTTATCAAGAGTAAAAAAAGTTTTTAATACTAAATTTCATAATAGTTTCCTTTATATATCACAAAATTAACTTTTTTTAAAATTATTTTTATGAATTTATGGTAGATTAATATTTTTGAAAACTGTCTAAATATTGTGCAAATTCAATTTCATTTATATATTTTATATATTTTTGAATTTTATTAAATATAATTTAAATAATCGCACAAATTTGATCACACACACACATATAAAACAAAATGCGTTTTCGGAAAGTTAAAATTTTTCGTTTGACAGAGAAATGGCCACCCTGAAAAATCTGTTAGGAAATTGGTTAGTTCACTATGTCTTTTCAAAGAGTTACGCGAAGACGATATTTCCGTGAACGAAATTGAAGAAATATTTGCTTTAAAATACGCAGTGTGGAATCGTTATTTCTCCATCATACTTAGCATATTACGCATATATATTGCCTGTTACCATATCAAAGCAACAGATAAATGTATAAAGTACATAGATGCCTTAGTTATTATATATGCATAATATTCAAAGTGCGAAATGAAGCTTAAAAATGAAGTGACTTTATAAGTGACTTTTAATATAAAGCATATTCAGTTACCTGGCGAGTTACCTCATTACCTCGATAAAACACGAGATTTCTTTGACACATTTCACTTTCCTTTTTATCGCTTCATTGAAGCGATCGCATGGATTATTTATTTTTTTAGCGGCACTTATGCGAATTAGCTTGCTGCCATGGCACAAAGGTAATGCGTAAGTGGGAAGAGAATTAAATGCGATGAAATTATTGATAGCACGTTTTCATGCCGAGGCATAGTCGCAGCACGAACTGTTATTGTACTCCAGGGAAATTGAATGCGATGGTCGTCGAGAAAATAGGATACGGTTAGAAAACTCGTTATATGTTACATACAAAAAAAACAGGACTTACAAAATATTGCATGTAACCCATGAACTTCGTCGGAATACAAAATTAATAGAAATAATAGATTTAATCGAATTTTCGTTTAGCTTTTTGTTACTTATTATAGGAAAATTATAAATAACACAATTGTTGAAAGATAATTTGTCTTTACAATCTGTGCTTAATGATACTATTATCTAGAAATATTTTTGCCAATCTAGTCAGTTGGTAGGTAAAGGTAAATAGAACAATTGAAATTGTAGGAAATTAGTCAAATTTTCGCGCGTTAGTATTTCATTTGATTCCGGCCCGAACTGTATGTGGCCGAGCAAAGGTATTATTGCAAATTTTCAGCTCTGGAAATGTGCACGCAGCGCATTTCACAGCGAGCGAACGACGTTATAGCGATCTTATCGTCGCTTTATAATGCGGATTAACTCGAAACGTATCTTGTCGCATAGTATGCGCGCATTAGCGACATAAATTATATTTCTCGATTATTCCAGTTTATGCTTATATATAATGAATAATATTCTCTGATTTACGCTAATTATCTTCCTTCGTTCTCTTCAATCTTCAGTTTCACATCTCTTATAAGGAATTTTTATTATCTATTAAAATATAGCAAGAGATACGTGATCGCAATTTAAATTGCATATTGAAAAGTTGATATTGAAAGAATTCACTTCACTTAAGTAAGAAATTCCTTGATGCAAACGACCGTTGAAAAAAAAAACGTATCATTACTTGGCGAAAACTTGGCGCGGATAGATAATCCTGATGATCCTTCAGATGTCCTAATTGATCTCACAGTTTTCTGGCCGATTGTTCTTCCGTTTCGTAAGTGCGAAATCGAGCGTGGCTGAACCCTAGCCGGAAACAGTTACGTCCGTTGAAGTTCAGACGGGAAAATTCACCGGCTCCCCATCGATTCCCGAGTTCGATTATCGGCGAGCGTTCGTCCAAGAATCGGGAATAGAGAAGTCAAGGGAAAAAGCGCCGGAACGCGTAGTACGAGGGAGCGAGAATTCCGGTTCTTTATGAAAACTACTTAGCCAAACGATAGGATCTAGTAGAGTCGCTTCAAGTAATTTTCGCCAGACTTTAATGGAAGAACCGGTGCTGGCTGCAGATAAGAGGATGCCTTATCGACCTGTTCGTAGAGGCCTGATGATTTCATTGCCATGCTATCGTCAATCTCCTTTAAAGTACATGAAATAATTACATTATTGTTTCGTGTGAACTTTTTCGCATTTTTTCTCTTCACCGTGTTCTATTGTATTAATTATTGTACTCAATTAGTATTATTAAGTAGTATCAATTTATATAATTAATATTATAATAACGCACGTTACGATCTATCTCGTTTGAAAAGGAATTGAGCGGAGCAGTGAGCTTCGAAAAAAAATTGTATCTGCTACGTCCACTATTATCTCACATTTCAATATCGACGTGACATGCAATCTCGGAATAAATTCGCAGTGTCAGATTTTCATTCCAATTTTAAAATTTTCCGTGATTCACGATAATAAGCATTGTACATTTAATAAATATTATACAATATACCTTAATCCGAAAAAGCATTAAATTAGTAAAACATTTTTATATTCGTAAAGAAATAACTTTTAATCTAATTGTATCAATAAATTTTCTTTTACTGACTGTCATGGAATTGTGAAGCTTACAATATCATCCGTTACAATATCATAATCGAGAATTTATCAGAATACATGTTTTCGAGCGATGGTGAGCAAGCATATTTGACTGTAAGCTTCCAAGTACATTATGATTCTTCTCTGCACGCGCGGGCAAGTTATAAATCTTTAATGCTGTCAACGCGATGGCGATTTACTTCCGCTCGCTCTACTAGAGGTTTCGTGAAGTTTATTAAGCTCGTTTATACTCGCATCTGCAAGCGGAAGTTTTTACATGAACTTACAGGCGCGCATCGCTTTCTGCATAGTTTTTTCTGATTTAAAAATTTTTGGCGTGTCGAGAGAGCAAAGATGGTAATACTTTTGAAGTATCACATGTCACTATCAAATTGCTGCATCGATAATCCTCGTATACGAGCGATTCATCAACGAGACACGGGGCATAGTTGCGAAACTTTCGTCGGGGATTCATGAACTTGCTATTCGAGAAATGCACGCTTTGTATATACTTGGATAACAACGGAGGAAAAAGTGGAATTGCAACCTCACATTTTTACCGCGTAGTATTTTGTAGAATTTTTATTTTGCAAAATATCTGGAATCTCAAGGCGCTTCTCGTACCGTAAATGGTTTTACGTTTAGCGCGAAGATATTATGCTCCTCACCGTAGAGCTTGAAATTCGTTGTTTAATTCTGACAAATTGCGCAAAAATACGAGAGTATGCTTTATTTATAAAAATCGTAAATTACCGCGGAATTATGAATTATTCATTGTGTGTTACGGAATTTATTGTATTCGCAAGTAAAGTACTTGTCGAAAAGTGCAAATCTTTCACAACGGTTGAGTTACCGTTGTATGCGCAAATCACATGTCGCGTTACTGCCTCTCGGAATACGTAAGTGACTGGCATTTACGGTCCCATCGTTTCTAACGGCGTTTGCCGAAGATATCTTGATCGTTATCGAATATTCGCGCTCCCGTAACCTTTTCCTTTCACCATACCGCCCTGATGCTACCGAGAATTACGTTAATCCGCTCGCCTCGCGCACCCCCACACACACACACACACCCCGTGCCGCCCATAAAATTGCGATCAATGAAACTCTTTTGCGGAAGTACGGACGTTATGATACTAGCCAGAGGTCAGCGTATCGTGGGATCAACTTACTGTGTATGCGTCTGCATTCCTTTATTTACTGCATATAACGCCGTTGTCAGAAGTGGAATATTCTTTCGCTCTGATCTCAAAGAACGGAGCAAATGCAGCGCAACGATTGTAGCCTGCACCGATCGGGTCGAAGATCACACGCGCGCGAGATGCAAATGTATATGTGATAAATTTATGATCACGTCTGCCATTGACGGCATGGTTCTTAGCGTGACATTAGGTGACTTGCACTTTGATCGAATACGAGATGCACGAGAAGGATATATATAACACTAGCCGCGGAAACTCGCGCGTATTCCGCAGGGATGGCTGATCCGTATAGTCATTTGGGCTTAGCGAAACCACGGACTCAAGCATAATATATTGCGAATACTCACGTATATACAAATCATATATTCCGCACATGCACGTTTTTGTGTGAGTTTTGAGTGATAATGCAAGAAATATTAGAGGAGAAGTGGATGCTTGATTCAATCTAATTTAAAAAGAATAAGAATGAGAAATCCACGTATGCATATTTTCGGTCTCCCCTATTACATTGCTCTTCTTCTTTCTTTATATTTTTTTATATTGTAAATTACAGATGTTTGCGAGTCAATTAATTATAGAAGCAAAATTAAAATTGGAAATTTTATCCATTGAAAAATAAAAATATATTCTTGTGTACGAACAAAAGAACATTAATCAAGAAATAATTGTTTGCGTATTTAACAATTATTAATTATTATATTGTTAATATAAACTGCAAAACTATTAAAAAATAATACGACATATATTTCGCAATTGTAACAAAAAGACACGTGTGGCAAAAATTATTACATAGATATACAAATAGATAGATGAAAATTGTTACATAGATAACAAATATAATTGTCGATATTTCGTGCTAAAAATATTTATGTGCTTCTTAAGTGCTTCACACGAAGGTTACTACAATTAGTTCACAAGATAGCATTGACACGTGCTAAAATTTGAAATTGTTCTTTGCAAAAATTGTTTCTTTTTTGTGCAAGAAAATAGAAATTCAACATTAACTGAAATGTTTTCCAAATTTTTTAATATTACAGAATGCTTGTACTTATGGCGAACTATTGTTTTTAATCATATTATATTGTAAAATTATTTGAATGTATCCGAATAGAAATGAATCTAGTCTTTTTTTAATATAATTATAAAGTATGTATTATAAATATGTGTAAAATATGTGTAAAAGTTAAAATATGTACTAAAAATATAATTACAAAAAGTTTGTCCTTTTTAAAGCCACGTAAATTATGTTGCCTGTATAATTATTAGGTACTCACTAGATATATATTTATGAAATAACATAACCTTTTTCTTGGATCTGCTGACGATTTTAAAATTGTTAAGTACTAGATGACAACTAGATTATAATTTCTGGAAAAACTGCGCCACTTATCATCACAATTTATATGTAATTACTAGATAATAATTACATCACAAAACTGGCTATAAATAATCAGCCAGAAATGAGCTAGTAACAAGCTAGAAAACTTTATCTAGTCAATATTATTTAGCAATTAGGTTTTGAATCAGACAGACTAAATTTATTTTTACTCGGGTGTGTTTAATATAGAAGAATCATTATAGAAAATTGAAGTTTTATTTAATGTTTTATTTATACCTATTCTTTAATTTAAAAACGGAAACTCTCGTATGTAGCATGTATTGATTGCGAAATAATTTTTAGCAAACTTCATTTTGTTATAGCCGATCTTTCCCTTGGGTCGTGCAAATGCCCATTTTCCGAACGGATTATTGATGACTTGCGGTTATTCTACAGTATTGAAATAGTTATTGTATAAAATTGCATGTGCGAATACGGGTAAAACAAGTATTAGATGTGAATAAAAAATTATAAAAATTCTAAAAATCAGAAAGTTCTTGCATCAATAGCTTTAATATTGTAAAGTTGTTTATTTCATAATTTGAATAAGTAAGTAATAAATAGAGCCGATAAATTTATTATGTATTTCAGCCGCTGATTTATAATTATGTATTTTATTAGTTATTATAGATCGATATAATATTAACTTGCATTATCAATAGCGTTGAAGCCCCTTTTTATTACTTGTTAATAATAATTGTAATAATTATTAAATTAATAAATGTAAAAATGAATTTCGTGGATTTTGTATTAAGCAAAATTGGTTATATTTGACAAACATTTAAATCCTATTAAAAATATGTCAGTTCTATTTTATTGCAAAATTTAATTGCAATAAAATTATTTCCAATACTTCGATATTAAATTAATATTATTAACAAATTATAAAAAGAAACTTTACAATA
>VBVQ01001159.1:27647-39384 GCA_011636635.1 Tetramorium simillimum
TTTTTGTTTTTTATTTAATTTTACTTTAATAATTCGTAAAATATTTTATTAAATTTTACGAAACAATATTTTTGACTAATGTAATTAACTACATTAACTTATGTGCAACTATTGAATGATAATAATAATAATAATACATCTATATCGTTAAAATTATAGACATATTTTACTTTATTTAATGTTAAATGAACACTTCCCATCCATCAAACGGAATTCAATATTCATTATATCTATCAATTTGCATTGTAATGGTTATAAAATGGATAATGATTTATATAAACTGAAAGTTTCAAATTATCCCTATTTATTCTATATTAGTTATTTGTATGTCTTTTAAAAATCTTTTAATTTGAGAAAAATCCAAAGAATACTGAAACTCTTCCATCTCTTTTCGGTTAACTTATGACTTCGTGCGTTGAAACTATAGTTTTAAATGTTGCCGTGGCGAAAATGCGTCGAAAAAATGTCGGTATGGAAAAATTTAATTGTTATGAAAACTATTTCTATATCACCGAACGATGTAACCACACCACGAGTTTTTTGCTTTGTATAACAATCCGTATTTTTGTTCAATAAACTTATTGCCAACTTTCGGCTGTGTGAAAGTTATTGCATCTTCCACACTGTTATGATTAAAAATATTTTTTGCTGGATTTACGTATAGAAAACGGATTAATTCCTTCTCTAACCATTTATTTAATTAAATATAGCCATTCCAATATGGCTACTTCCATTTATATTACACATGCATTTTTGCGAACGTACTGTGTAAGTAACAGATAATTCAATTATGGTTCCTGAACACGAGGAAGATTATAGTAGCGGACATGAATACGCAATGTTCCCCATATTTTCTTCGTGGTTTCCGAGTGTCGCCGCGCTCCAAGATGCCAGAGAGTTCTCGTCCTTTGGGGACGCCTTACTTTCTTTCGGTCTCCCATTCGTCTTACATACGCGGACGCGCACGCCCCATCTTGACAAGCCCGCTCGCCTTATCGCCCTCTCTTCATTCTCGCCGACATCATAGGAAATTGCGGACAAGTTTCCCCCGAGGCGGTTGCCCCATAGAGAAATTCAACCAATTAGATCGACGGAAAACTTTCCTACCGCCAGACTTAACCGGCGAGCAAGCGGCCTCGAGCTCCTCTCTGCTCTCGGCGTCGCCGACGCCTGTATGCGTGCATGCGTGTTTCCGAACGGGTGGCGTGATACGCACAGACGAAGTCGAAGCTCGATATCCTACGCACGGACACGTCTGCTCTACACCCACGCCAAACACCCTCGGAATACTAATGAAACCATACCGCTGAAAACACGGGCGCGCGAGTGAAGATTCGATCTCCGCGCGTACTTAGAGGCGCATACTCCGTAATTCCAAACCGCGTGCGCGACTACTTGCCGCAGCGAAGCGTAATCAACGACGAAAAGTTTCCGGCAAGTTCCGCGGTCCGCATAGCGGAAAAATCTAAAAACGATCCTCTATTCACCGAGGCCTGGGACCGACTTGCGGTTACCATTCTTGGCAACTTCGTTAAATGTAATGCATAAGAAAATGCGAAATTACCGCTGTCCTCCAAACTGCTTCAAATGTGAAATCATGAAATGAAACTTGATAGCTAGTTTTTCTAAATGGCTCGAGGTTTGGTATGTACGTAATGTAATTGGAGAAAGTAATATTTTTGGAGGTTTCTGATGAAAATATAACTTCTACAAATATTCGAGAGCGTAATTCATGTCATTGATATTTGCTTTTCTTCATTGCAAAGAATGTCTCGCAATTTGCTTATATGTTGTGTGTATTTATGTTAAATTCGTAAATTGAGTACAAAGTATATCCCATCATCTAATTGATCAACATAGACTTTTTTGTTGTCTGCGTATGACAAGAATTCTATATGGACGGTCGAACTAATTGACAGTTCGTAAACGAACTACGCATGGTGTATGTCGCAATATTGGTGCACGAACGCTTCATAATTATCGTACGTGGAAAACCATTAGTCGTAGGAAAATGCCGATTGAAGCATCGTGCTTTACATATTACGTAATACGGTTTGAGAGAAATATTTTTAAAATTTAAAATCTCCAATACAAAGAGAAAAGAGGTAAAGGAGATTTTTAATTATAAATTTTAAACATATAAAAAAGGATTCAATTATCAATTTTAAACGTACAAAAATGGATTATCAATTACAAATTTTATTTAAAATGTTTATTATATTAAAAGAAATAATAAATCATCTTTAATTACAATAATTTATATTTGATATGAAATGATTGAATTGCAGGTACATGGTGAAACATACTTTTAGTTATGGTACGTAATACAATAAATAATTAATTGGTTATTAAATAATTAAGTTATGTTATGATGCATGAGCAAATATATTAAATGACGAAACTAATCGTAGTAATTGTATCTCGTGCATAAGTAAACTGAAAGTTAACAAATTGGATCGATATTTACTCACCGATTCTAATGACCGGCGGCAGTGACATGGCAGTGGTGATCGAAATGACGATTATGATGAACAACAGTGCCATCGTGTCCAACGTGAAGATAATTCGCACTTGAACGGCTATGACATCGTTCGTGCGGATTTTCCGTAAGACAAAGTGCGACGGAGGAAAGTAAAGGAAATCATAGGTACGCGATGTCGCTCCGATTTCACCGACACTTTAACACCAAACTGCACATCTTCAGAAGATTGTTGCACATCGGAGGGAATTCTTAAATGACCGTCATCTTCTCTGGATGCTCGATCTGAAAAATAAAAAGAAGAAATTTGCAATACAATATTAAAGCAGAAAGCATCAAACGGAAAAGTTAGAAAAGAGTAAAAGTAATGAGTTAAATTTTCTAAATAAAATTAATTTGTAACAAAATATTTAAAATTTATTACTACAAATTTTTTAATATATATACATATATATACACACATATATATAATACTTGTTTTTTTTTTGTTAAAAATGGATAAATAAAATTCTTGTAATATTTCATCGTCATATCTGTATGTCTGCACATCGTCGTAATATTACTCATATTTGTTCATTGGTATAGCTTTCTGGTCAAACGGACATCTATTGGGAAAACAATGCAGGCGTAAAATAACTGACCTCATAAAATCAGGATCCGGACAAACCAGCAAAATGCAATCTGCTGGAGGCTATGCTTTTTCGCTGGTAAATTAATTGCTTAAATGGCTAGCACAGTTTTGTACGGGATCATTTGTTGAAAGTAACAACCGATAGATTACGATTTATGATTTCTGTTTAAAATGAAAAGCAAGCTCGTATCGTTCGAGATGTAAAACTGACTGGAATTTATTAACCAAATAAGAATTTAAACCTTTAATATTTCTAGTCTCACTTCTATATATTTCTGCATTTGGAAAGAAGACAAATACACATATACAATGCCTAAACAATATTTAGAATATGTAATTCTAAACCTTTTAATTTATATTTAATTTATAATAATTTTATTACTCAAAAGATAATTTAATTTAAACATGTATAATAAATATTTTATTTCAAGCAACAGTCAATTAAAAAAATATATATATCGAAAGTACGCAATAATGTTACGTATGTATCGCATGCGATGAAAACTTTCTTAAAAAATTGCAATTTAAAGAAGCTTGAGAGACACTGCTCTGCACTCTTTAACAGTTGTGCGTATCAACAATGCTGGAACGCGAGTACGGTTTAGTTTTATTTGCGCTAGACTTCGAAGACGGCGAGAAAAGGGGCGACCCTATGGTCTCTAGAGTGAAATCACGTGGGTCCGCGTCTCGACTCCCAAAGGTGCATTTTCCGGAGGGAAAGATGGAAAAAAGGGAGTTCGACCTCCCTGGTAGATACGACCTCCATTACATTGGTGCCGGAGATACTAAGGGAAAGAGAGAGAGAGAGAGTCCCTTTATTTCCGAAGCGATTCTGGAGTTTTTGGTCCTGCCACGATAATGTCTCCACGCCCGACTCTATCTCGACGTGCCGCATTGTATTGCACGATGCGACGGTCCCGTCCCCGTAACTTCGATCGCGCTAACGCGACAGATAGAGTTCGTACTTAAAACTGCGTTACGAGAAAAATGTAGTTGAATCAAGCGCTTTCCCGGCAAGCAAACTCCCTCAATCTCAACGACATTCCGCGGAGCAAACTACGAGAAATGCCGCAGAATAGCTTCGAGAGACACAATAGCGTTATAATTTCCTCCGTGAAATGGCTAACGGTGAAGTTTGTGTGAGTTTGCGAGCTTAAAAATTTTATTTCACATTTGACGTATTTCATTTTTTTCTTCCTTTTGAGATCAGCGGAGCGTGTCTAACGGGTATTACTGGGACGCTTTATGTAATCTATATTAATACTACTTGCAGTAAGTAATTAGATATTTTATTAACAATTTATTAGCGTTGTCCGCATTACTAAATGCATTTTAATGCAGGTAGAATTATTTATTGCCCACGCGATAATCCATTTTGCCGTGATATTAATACCGTGATTTTATTGATTGTTATTGGAATAAGTTATTCCATAGCCTTTTGGTTATTAATCACAGATAGGAATTCAATTACATCATCATCTATCGACAGAGGATACAACACACCACTGTACATGTTGTAACATGCAAATGTCAAATGATGCGAAATGCAGGGTTTCGATTACGCGGTTTGGATTATCCGTGCACTGTGCGTAAATGAAGAAGTTAATCAAGCGTATCTAATATTCATTATTAATATCAGTTAAATCCTCGGCTAAAAACTTCTTTATATCGCAACTCCGATCTGTCCCTGTGTCGCAATGATTTATGTTGTAATATACAATTTGCAAAGTAAATGGATGCGAAAAGCGGACCGGCAAGCTCTCGGTATCAATATTTGACGATCAGAAAGCTGATCGGAAGAATAAAGACCTCGCGTGGCACCATTCGTCGAATCACCCTTGCGCGGACAACCAGCTCTCAGCGGAAGTTCGGTGTCGATGCCGCATGCGGCTCACGCTTTCGCCATTAGAGTTAGCGTAAACGGATTTCAACTAACCCAATTTAGCCGGGGGTAACTTTGCCTTTCGCTGCGTGTTTGTTTGCCGAACGGCGCGGTCCTAAGCGCGCCGCTTGATTACGTAGGTGTGTCCATTGCGTTTGAAACGGCCTTTTTTTCATTCTACCGTCTTTCGCCCCGGTGACTACGTGCAGCGTTCGCCCTCCTTTCTCTCTTATAGCCCTATTGACTCGAGGCAGACTTTTGCCCACAGCGAAATTGTCATCTTGTTAAGAATTTATCAAATGAGTAACGAAATATGAATAAAATTGTACACATTTTTTTATAATAAACTATGCATCATAAAAAAATTTCAATAAAAAATACAAAAATATGAAATGTTAGAGAGAGCGATGTAATATTTAAAAAGCAAGATATAAAATTTTTAACTATACAATTTTGGTTATAGAAATAAATATAAATACAATTTTTTACTGACATTTATTTATTAATATTATTAATTAATAATTTGTAAAAAATTAAGAAATTAGATATATACCAGAGAAAAAGAGCACACGTTTCTCTTTGCGATGGATATTCGCAATGCTTTTTATCACCGATAAAAACGGTATTACATCTGTTCTTTATAGGTTTTACGATCGGGAGGGATTAACGTAGCAACGGCCATGTCTCCCTAGATCGTAAAGGACCGCTAACTATAATTCTGAACAGAAACTGTCTTTTTTGCTTTTTTCTTGGAGTCATTTACTTCATTCTAATCAGAGTAAAGCGTTTTTAATTACTTGGTGTTGCAGCTTTAATTTCCGTCAAAAGGATAAAGAGCATCACAGAAAATTTTGATTAAGTCTTAAAACTTTTGCTTGTTGAAATTAATCCGATTTATTAACATGAACTTTGCAAATTCTGTATTAAAAACCATCTCTGTATAATGCGTAACGATATACTGCCCTTTTAATGTATAAACTACAGGTATACTAATTTCACAATACGACTCAGATATTAATAACTTTGACTAGTTAAATATATAAAAAAAATTAATTATCAAGTTACTAATAATATTTATCATAATTTTAAATAATCGCTATATTTTATACAAAAAACTTTTTAATATATATTGTAATTAATAAATTAATTGTAGAATCCAAATTGTTATTAGACATCTTTGACTTATAAAGTGCAGTTTTAATGCGAGGGTTTACATAAACCAGTTTTATTGTGAAACGTGAGCGAAGAGAAGGAATAGATGGGACATAGCAGATTGATGCCGCACGATACCACAACCACAACCACAATCTAGAGAAGTTGCGAAGCAAGTGGTATAGAGAGGGTAAAATCGACACGTATTGTCGAAGTAACGAATCACCAATCAGGATTTAACGGTTAGTCAAGACGCACGGTATTTTCCGACGCACGATGAAGCGGGTCTTAACTTCCGAACTTTCTCGTTTCATTTTCTCTCGCCTCGAACGGCGGCTATAATATAATAAATTTCTAAAAATTATCAGAGCTCACCTATGGTCGAAGTAAATGCATAAGCTAATATCGCGTCAGCGATACATTGCGCTGCGAATGAATGCTCGGTGGGCGGTTGCGCGATTAATAACGCGACGGTGTCAGCAAGAATTTCATAACTTCCATATTCTCGAGGAGATTCAGGAAGAAAGTTGACGCGCCACGGTTGAGCGAGATTTAACAGTAATCTAACAAAGAAACGGTAAATGGTTAATCGATAAGTCCACGTCGCGTGAGACACGTTTACGACATGTAGCTAGATAGATAGATCTATGAGATCGAGCTAAAGAAATTAATCGTTTAGTTAATGTGTATGACGTATTGATTAATATTTAAACTTGTTTACGACATTTCAATCTACAACTTTCATCCTTTCAACTCTGGCAATGAGATTTTCCGTGCAGCTTAGTAATTTTCAGCTTTCTCTTCAAGAAATAAAGGTCTTTTGAATAATTAATTATTACAGTAAATTAATTACAGATATCTATTTATATAAATTTTCCATTAGATCAATAAATAATAACAAATTAGAAAAGCACAAATTTTGAGATATTTAACAATCAATGATCAATATTTATAAAATTAACAGAATTTTTATATTCTTTTTAAAAATTTAAATTAATATCATCTTTGATTAAACGCATACGTTTTATGTATCTCTTAGATCATAAAAAAAATTATAAGACTGCAGTAAAAAGAGAAAACATAAAAACAGCTGTATGAAACTGTTAGAAGTAAGTGCAGACTGAAAATTATGAATGTCTAGCAGCACTTTCAGGAAACGCTTCAGAAATGTCAAATTGCGAGATGGAAGGAAGGAAACATTTGACGAGCGCATCTCTCGTTTGTCTCGATTATTTTAGAACGAGGCGTTATGCCCCGCGCACACAAGGTGCGATTCGGGAGTCAAGAGAAAACGCGAGAGATACTTAAGAGAGGAAAGAAGTCGTTACGTTATTGTATTATACAATGCAACGTGCCACATTTTCACACTCGCGAAACCTACGTTACTCACGTGGAAGCCCAACGATGCTCTTTGGGGAACTTCTCTTTGCGAATGGGAGGTTATGCGCGCGGCAAAAAGAGACTGCACTCAGCGTATCTATTTTTTTAATAAAAATTGGAAACGCCATATGAAAAGTATGCGCACACACTACTAGGTTTGCACTTTTTCATGACTTTAATAAAAGTGCAATGTATTTTATTTTTAAATGAAACAAAGTAGTTTGTAATAATCGCAATAATTGCAGTAGTCTCATTAATAACGAATCAATCGCGGATGAGTTACGCTGAAGATCGCAAATAAGAGAGAAAGATGAAATATTGATTGTTGAGAAAGATAAAATTTATTTAATAGCAGAGGGTAAAAACATAAATTTTCAGTAACGATATAAGGATTTTATTATAAACCAACTCTCATTATTAAATTCTATGAGTCAAATGGTTTAATATCATATTAGCGATGTAACATAAAACTGCCACGGAAAGATATTTCAGAATTATATCATGAACGAATTAATTAGCAATGAAGCCTTCCAATACATGTAACGAGTATCCATATTAATTAACAGCGTTCTAAACTCTTTAAAAAGATCATGGAGATAATAAAATTAACTATAATATTTTTGGATTAATAAATAACTGAAATATAAATTAAGCAACGGATGTGAATATATGAAATTTGATTGCTCATTCTAATATAATTATTAGCTTTATTTTGTCAAAATTTCAATTTACGATATAATTAACATGAGTTAATACAAAATATTAAAATTGAAAATTTGTTAATACATTATTTATCTAAAAAATTTCTTTAAAATCTCTATTAAAATCAAGAATTACGAAGCAATTTTTGTATACTCAAAATTATATGCTCTACAAATAAAGAATGCTCCAAATATTTTTTTCATCCAAAAACTTCTTCAAAAATTTAAATAAATGAACATACTAAATAATACAATGTATGTGTATACATTAAAATAAGAATAAAGATATTAATAATTAGGAAAAAAGGGGAAAAATAGTAACAATTAAAATATTTAAAAAATGTTCAATTAAACTTTATGTACTGATAACATACTATATATAGAGTATAAGGTGAAAGGAAAGTGAAAGTGAGAAAGAGAATAGTAATAAAAGATATTTAGGTTATCACACGTTCATTAATTATTGCTCGTTCGGAAATGAGCGTGGAATTTACAGATATCAGCGAATTTCAAGTCAAATTGTATATTAACCATGTTAATACATGTCTAATCGTTTTACTGATACATTGTGATAATGACTGTGATTAACGACTTTGTTGATTATTCTAAATCGTATAGATTAACAGCGACTTCATTATCAAGCAAACATTCGTTGACATCTGTGAATGTCAACAGAAGGTAAATTGGATCGATTCGTTTAGTTCAAGACCCTTTAAAAAATACGATAATATTTATTACATTATTTCTCCCTTATTACAATGTATAGCATGTTTTCATTGTTATATCAATTATTTTACAATATATTCGCTGTAATATAGTGTATTTTTTACCGCTATTGAGATATTTTACGTAGTCAGCAAAATTAAGCGGATAAATTAATTTATATAAAAATGTGAATAAGTTATTATATGTTTTAATATTAGAAATTTATTAAAAAGGTAATGAAAAGGATATTAAAATGAAATAGTCTCATAAATTATACTGATTGATACAGTAAATTAATTAATTAAATTGATCCATAATGATTTCATGAAAATTTTGTTTATTAATGCAAAAAGTTATTACAGTACAAACTTCCTTAAAGATAATATATCGTCGATTATTCAATAAGCTGTGTTTAACGATCGCTTGTGAAATACTGTAATCCTCTGCAAATCCTCCATGCCATAGGAACATAGTCTTAAAATTTCTATGACACTTGTATTGTATTTATGAAAGTAGATATTGACCGTGTTTCTGCCAGACTATTTTGAAATACTTGAATGCTCGTTAGTACGGATATACAGACAGACAGCAACATTGGCCTTCTCGACGCGGTATTAACACTATTCATCGCGCTCGTCTCTTCTGTTGCACTACCATTTTCGCATCGAGCATATACTATTTCAAAAGAAAATATTTTATCGATAGATTCTAAAGCTGCTTATGAGTAGAAAATATCATATTGTATCATAAGACGAGCATTTTAACAAGCATTTCTGTGTCAGAAAATAATAAATAATTAGTTCCGTATAATTATTTTTCACTCATTTAATTAAATATTCTATACTAAAGTATTTTATAACAATGCTTGTTATTAATAATTATAGTTTAATAATTATTGGAAACCAATTTGGCGAATAGAAATATTAACATTAAGATTAATTGCAGTTTGACTTACTGTTTATTTCTTTTTAAAAATAGAATTAGAGAAATATTTATTTCTGTTTAAAGATAAAATTAGACAAGACTGTTAATTTTAATTAAATTCTTTTATATTACATTTCTTAAAATTGTTGAACTTATCGACAGAATACTTGTATTTCCTATCGAAATGGTCCGTATACGTTTCTTTTTTCCAAAGCATCCAATTTTCTTGACAACTCAATATAATAACTGATAACTCTTATCACTTACATTCGTCTATGCGATATCGATGCATCTCACGAGACTTGTCCCGCACAACATGATTGCCATCCTCGGAAAAGATGAAACTCTTTTTTCATTCACTCGATCCGGTTCAGAACAATCGTGACGCTTTTAACATTCCGATGCGTCTGCTTTAATCCTTGATATGCTCTACCATCCTCACACTTTCCTCATAAAGTCATCGCGATCTTCTCTGTACTCTCACGATCAAACTTTATCGTTCTTCTCGATTTTAAAGCTCCCCATATTTTCTTTGCTATCACGTCTATAAAAATCGTATCATCCTGGTCACTTTATCGTTATTCGCGTCTCAAAGAACGGAGTGCTCAAAGAACGGAGAGATTCAAGAATACGTTTCTTCTATGCATAAGTCCGCAATCATTCAATTGATTTTTTTCCTTTAAAAAATCGCGAAACTTGGCTTTTCGATTCGCATTCTTCGAAGCAAAAATCTTTTCCCGTTAGAAACACTATGTTACTCATTCAGTGCAACGAACTCTTTTCAAGTTCGCGTTCACCGATCACTGTCTAGCTCCCTAAAGAATTTCGAGATCGCGAGTGCCGACTGATCCGATCGTCGAATGATCGAAAACATCCCGCGACGCGTCGTGGTTCCCTCGAGTTCTCCGTATCCATTTGCAAGGAAACATCGAACCTATTTCCGGTGCATTAGATGAAGCGATTTTTCTCGACCGGCTTACGAGATCTGTGCGCGAACATCCGCACGCGACGACGATGACGATGTCGAGAACCTCCCCGTTTTACGTACGCGCGGTCCGACGATCGCGAGAGACGCGCGGGCACTGGCTGTGCGAGAACTTACCGCCACCCCCGGACGAATGCGCGGACAGGCAGTGCGGGGTAGTGGGTGGCCTTCGAGGGGTAGCTCGAAAGGGGTGCTTAGTAGAGTGACAGAGAGAGAGAGAGAGAGGGAGGGAGGGAGAGAAAGAGAGAGATAATATCGGTCCGAGAGAGAAAGAATCATCGGAAAGGAGAGAAAAAGAAAGATACGAAAAGGGAAAAGGATAATGCGCACGAAACACACGGATCCTCATTCGACATCCTGGGCGAGTGCCGAAGATAACCCCCACGAAGAAACGAGCCTACATTCGTCTATCTGGGTTAGCGGACTCGCACGACCCTGACCACCATCCCGTCGTTTCGCGACGCGAGCGAGCGTAATTATTAAAGGGTACGAAATCGGAAATCCGCATAAATTTCTACATTGCGATGAATGTGTACGTAAAGTCACGAAAGAGACTCTGTTATTATTACTTGATTACAAAGTTTCGATTAGGAAAAGAATATCTTCACTCGCTTGTAATTGTAACTTCGGAATTTGGAAGGATAGCTTCTCGTTAAAGAAAGATTTAATTCTAATTTTATATACTTTGTATATGTATTTGTATACAGGGTGTATCTAAAAAAACATATATGGTGTACACCATCAGGTACAGAACGAGAATTCAGATTGAAAAGTCCTGAGTCATTTTTTTATTTGAGCTTTCTGTTTGTTACTATAAAGTGTTAAGCATCGTCTACAATGGCCGTAGCAGTAAGGTCGTACAGCAAATCGACCAACGACAGTCTAGAATATATAAGAA
>VBVQ01001160.1:0-39308 GCA_011636635.1 Tetramorium simillimum
CATCTTATGTACTATTCATATTTTTATTAGAATTCATATTCATATAAAACAAGCACAATTTATAAATTATTTATAAATTATTATTATACCGATGTTGTTAACAATATCAGTTGCATTGTAATGTTGGTCATTTTGAACAACTTTGAACGTTACTTCCGCACGGCCCACTCGTATGTCTGTTAACGAACAGGGAGGCAATCCTAGCAGCTCTTCAACCTAAAAGGTTTACATACACAGACATTTCAATTCAAAATGCTTATAATTATAATCTTCGAATATTTTCAACTATTATTCTATTCTGTTTTACCTTAGCAACCACGTGCTCTCCTTCAGACCATTTATGAAAGTCTTGCTTAAACACGATGTAGACGTAATCCAACTCAACGTTCTTATAATTTTCTAGTTGACCATCGTTCATTTTGTACATATTATCGGGCAATTCTTTCTTAATCAACGGTATACGTACTTCGTTATTCTACAATACAATGTTGATGTGTAATGTCTAGAATCTAACGGTAAAGTATCAGGTCAAGAAAGAATATATTTATTATAGTACCTTATTGCCTATACCCGCTCGAATAACTTCGAATCCTAGCGCCCTTTTTAAATCACCTCGTATGTTATCTAAAATAAAAGAGATATTTTATTTTTCAAACGAAATTTTTATCTCGCATCTTATGTACTATTCATATTTTTATTAGAATTCATATTCATATAAAACAAGCACAATTTATAAATTATTTATAAATTATTATTATACCGATGCTGTTAACAATGTCGGTTGCATTGTAATTTTGGTCATTTTGAACAACTTTGAACTTTACTTCCGCACGGCCCACTTGTATATCTGTTAACGAATAGGGAGGCAATCCTAGCAGCTCTTCAACCTGAAAGGTTTACATACACAAACATTTCAATTCAAAATGCTGCGTATAATTATAATCTTCTTCGAATATTTTCAACTATTATTCTATTCTGTTTTACCTTAGCAACCACGTGCTCTCCTTCAGACCATTTATGAAATTCTTGCTTAAACACGATGTAAACGTAATCCAACTCAGCATTCTCATAATTTTCTTCTAGTTGACCATCGTTCATTTTGTACGTATTATTGGGCAATTGTTTCTTAATCAACGGTATATGTACTTCGTTATTCTACAATACAATGTTGATATGTAATGTTTAGAATCTAACGGTAAAGTATCAGCTCAATTATACTTACGTCCTGATTGTCCGTCTCGGAATAATCTTTGTCAAGGAGAGCTATAAAAAAACGTAAGCACTATAAATTAAAATGTAATAAAGTAACAATTTTGTGAATTGCGTGTTTGGGATACTAACGCGGACAATTTCGAAATAATAGGAGAAAACTAGTCGTAAAATATAAATAAAACGCAGATTTAGTTAGAAACATATACTTCACTTACAAGGAGGTTGAGTTTTAAATGCGTAATTATTCGTTGAAAACGGCGGTCCAGGTTTCTTGACGTCTAGGCGTTCTCTTCGTTTAAAACCAGCCAACTCTCGTCTCCATAGAAGCGCGTCCAAATCGTCATCGTGCATAGTTCCTGCGTCATCAGATGTTTTTCAATGTAGCAAAATGATATTTAAGCAATCTATTCAAGTGTAAACTTACCACTCGCATCGGATGTAATTTCATATTTCATAGGTCGCACGATTCCTCCCTCGGTGTATATCCCAATTTTCGAAGAACTATCGCCATCGGATCTCTCGATTGCCGAATTCTCTTCATCAATCTCGCCATTCTCATAATCGAGATCCTCATCGTGTCCGATTACCGTCCTCTTCGCATCAGCATCGGAAAATTCGAGACGCAATGGTTTCTTTCGATGCTTATACTTTCTAGAGAATACTCTCTCGTATTCCCTCTCATTTGTCTCGTCGTCGGAAGAAGGCCTCAACAATGTGTAATCTGGCGACTTTTCGTTCTGTAAAAATTCGTCAAAGTCGGACAAAAGTTGTGTGTCATAAGTGTAGTCATCCTCGGACAATGTCTCGTCTCTCAAAGTATCCTCGAGTGACTCGGTAACATCATTTTTATAATCGTCGAAGCTGAATCGACGCGTTCTGGGCGGATAAAATTGATCGCGCACATCGTTCAGTGATTTTTCGTATGCGTTGTCGTATTTCTCATCGTTGATCGAAGCCCGATCGTTCTCGCCACTACGCCATTTCGTATATTCAGATCTGAAAACAAATTTTTAGCAACAAATACAATAATTTAATTCAAATATTTTTTTTAATTTTTCAATTAAGTTTGTATTTTCAATCAATAAAGTATAAAATTAATGAAATAATTATTTTGAATGCTTTTATTTTATAAAAGCAAAAACCTAAATTTAACTGTAATGTTAATAGTTTATGTCAGTACATAAACTCTTTGAATTGTGTCACTTTTTATCAATTTTTTTTAAGATGTAATGCTTACTTGTCCTCGATGTTTGTGGGATGATATAGAACATCAGCCAAATTACTCTCAGGATTTTCATCATCCGTAGATATTCTCAATATAGCGATCGCTGGAACTATCTAAAAAAAAAAGAAAGGATAATAGCTCTTTATTATAAAGTAAAATCGCAATCATAAAATTACATATTTTCAAGAAATAAATGTAAGCAATAACATTACGGGAAAAATGTCTCGATATGTGCTAAATTACAATTTATACCGACCTCGTCAATAAGTCCATCTTGTTCATCGAGACGTGGTTTCATCAAATATTCGCAGAGATGAAAATCACGAACATCATTTTGTCTGAAAAATGTTTTCAATTTTCGTTTTATAAAATATCTGATATATACATGTCTTGGCTGATAAATACATATACCATTCCCCGAAATGTAATCATTCAAAAGTTTGCAAATTCATAAATTCACGTCAGATACAAAAGTTAGTGTGCCAGCATTATTCTATCAGAGGATAATAATAGTTTGGCGTAAAAATTTCTGTGACAGTATTTAAAATTCTTTTCTTTTGTCATTCTGTCTTTGAAGAAATAATTATTGCACAGAGAGTAGCAAAGAATAAAACGACTTTTTTTTCTTTTGAGAAAACTGACTATGCAAAATTTTTGCACTATGAAAAATTCTTGTATTAGTTTATGTACAAATCTCCATCGACAAATTTCAGCTTGTTATGACTTGTAATACCAAATTTTAGCAAAGCGATATACCCGTATCGGAGATTATGCAACAAGGTTTGCACAATACATTGTGTAAAGGGATGTTTCCATTTGTATCCGTCGGATTCCAGTTTCAACAATTGTAGCCTCACCGATTGTAGCAGCTCCAGCTCATCGATATCAAGATTATACCTGCGCGATAGAGAATAGAGTTGTATTACACTGCAGTAACGCATTAATTATGTCATACTTTGTGTCGATCGCGCTAAAACGTTACGTATAGGGGTATTATAATAAAGAGGATAAGGATGAAGTAGCGGGACCGTTTGACGACCTGGTGATAAAATTAACCGATCGGAAAGAGGATTTAATTCCGCTTGATTCATATATCTTGTGTTCGCATATATATATTTCAGTTGACATTTGAGATGTAGACATTTCAGCGTGAATAATTCATGGATGCCATAAATAAATCTCAATTTTTATCATTAACTTACCGATATAAATCGTCATTCTCTAAATTCGTGTACTGAGGTACACATTTGCCGAATGCCAAATCTAAAAAAATAATATTATTAATGAGATAAAGATGTATGTGCATAATATATAAAAAGCTACTATTGGATTCGAACAATGCATTGCAGTACTAATTAATATAATTAATTAACGTCACGTACACTTCATAATGTGAAAAGTTATTTTTAATATTTTATTTGCCTCTATTTTCTCGTTATAAATGCAAAATAAAAGGGAATTAAGAATTACAAGAGAAAGATATTGTTACTAATTTATTAATTAAATTAGCTGATGCAAAATGATTACCGTCAAAACACTTTTCCGTCTGGGGATCGCATATATCATCGCTGAATAGACACCCTGTAAAACAGAACGATTATGCCGAGAGCTAAGAGAAGCTATTTATACATGTATCAAGTGTGTGTATGCTTCCAAACTGTAATAACTAATTAGCTTTGTCGTATGTACAATTCCAAGTATTGGCATCAAATGCAGATTCAAGCATACATCCTACTAGATTGCGCAAATATTTTGACACAGGTGTGCAACCTGATTTCGTTCTATCCGAAGGAGTTTGCTTGTGAAACCATCGACCGGCTTGCTGCGTCATATTGCGGCTTGTAAAATACGGAATAAATATTCCGCGACATGCTGAAAATGTCTGAGGACGGACTAAATTTAATTGCACAAATTAATAGCCTGAAACAGCTTTCATGCGCTTAACATCATGGATAATACTGAACTGACATCTGCCTTCATCGTACATCGTCGTATCATCATACGAAGTAAATGCATGTGTATCCTATCTGTATTCCTATTATGCGCGTTTTCCACTGAAAACTTGTGTACTTATACATGTATCTACTCTACTGAAAACTTTGATATTCCTAAGGTATTAACTAATTTTATAAGAAAAGAAAAAAGAGATTCAGATCGATATTAACTTTTTTATGATCTTTCTTATGATTTTTAATTAGCTTTTTATAATGTTTAATAACTTTTCAATTACATTCAATCTCTCTGATTTGTTTTATTATTCTTCTGAATAGGCGTTTTAAAGTATTGCATTTTCTTCGAAAATCAATTATTTGTCTTATAGATATTATTATATTCTCATTACGTGATTTATTATCGAATTAAGTCTTTATGAGACTGAGACGGTAATTGATTATATCGGCTTAATATCGGATAAAATATATAAAAGATTAAAAGGCGAAATGATTGCGCGTAATCGTATGATTAAATATGATTAATTACATTCGTGTACTTGGATGCGCAACGCTTATTAGTCTGGGTCTAAAAATACGAGGTACATTAATGAACACGAGTCACAACGCACTCGTCTTTTTGATATGTCACTGCTGGTTTGCGGCATGTTTCTATAGAAAACTTTAAACAAAGCATCTAAAAGTGAAAATCTGATAAGAAGAAAGAAGATAATATTGAAATACTGAGAGAAGAGAAAAGGAAAATATTATTCGTACATTTACTTATTTATTAACGGAAATAAATAAATTTCTTGAATACATTTCTAAAGCATACAAATCTAGGTAATTAAAAAGCCAAGTAAAGTGATGCAGAATGTAAAAGCATATGTAGGGGCAAATGTGCTAGAAGAAAGAGTTGGCCAATATTTAAACATTTGATAAAAAAAGTTTTTAATATTTTCATAACCATTTACAAGAATACATATTTAAATTGTATAATTTAATTTACTGAATACAGTATTTATTATACAGTATTTGCTGCGGAAAGATCAACTGTTTTTAACAAGTCGATAGTGATGGATTAATTATAATTGGAATAATTGCTGAGTTACATTCGCATAAATAAATGAATATATATATATATATATATATATATAGTCTCTAATAATTAAAAATCATATAATTTCACATTATATATTATAAATAACTCTTTTTCATGAATAAAGTCCGCATTCTGTTACTCAAGAAAAATACCAGGACCAAAAATTAATGGGTATGGTGACATCGTTCAATCAAACAGAAGTTAGATATATATATATATGTATACATAGCATGCGAATATAAGTACAAGAAAATTAAAACGTAGAAGCAATGTGTATTGAAATGTACACTTCGATAAGTATACAGTGGCGAAAGAGTTGCCTAGAATCGCGGAGTGAACGAAACGAGGAAAAAAAGGAGGGAACATGAAATAGATAAGCGAAGGGTTACGCGATACAATATATCTGACAATGAGGGAGCGAGAAAGTGTAGCGGTATTACGCGCGTACGATAGAGAGATCTCGAAGCCCACGAAGGCGGCGGCTGCGTGGGATGAACGGTTCGATAACTGTGGAGTTGCTGTCGTGGGCGAAAATCGAACAGTACCCTTCTTCCCTCTCCCATTCTCTCTCTCTCTCTCTCTCTCTCTCTCTCTTTTTCTCTCTCTGTTCATGTGGGTACGTATGTCATAAATAGAATATTGCCGAAAAGAGTGCCAACGAGTAATATGATTTGTTAATATTACTTTTAAAATGTTTGTATTCTTTATTCAATACTATTCTAACTACTAATAATATTATTTATAAATCGGATTCCCTTAACTAAAAATTTAAGATTACAAGACAGACTAACAATTAAAAATTAAAAAACCTCCCGGTTTCCAAAGGAGCTTTTTACATTTAATGTTATCACGTCAGATTTTTATCTTCTAACATACTTCAATTTGTCTGGTAGTCTCTTTACGTCGGAATCGATTTAGTTAACTAAAGAGAATTTATATAAAATAATCGAAATGTTTTAAACGCCAACAGAGATTCTTCTATACCTTTACAATTTATTCTCCCATCATTACATGCGATTAATTTGTATTAATCTTTTTTCTACTAGTTTTTAAATGTCATTAATTTCAATTTGAAATCGATTTCTGTTCGATAAAATTTTCCTAATAATTATTAAGAATTTCCTCAATTTTCAAAGTTATACGTACATATTAATATGTCATAGTGTAACAAAATATCATTTTTCTCAGTTACTTCGTTAATACGATCGTATATCGTAGTTAAAAGAAGCGATAACTGTTGTAGCAGTATATTTTTATAATGTAAAATCTTTTTCAATAATTCTACCAAGCTCATGAAAAGCTTTAACGTAGACGTATGGATTACGAGTGAATTTATATAAGCCATACACATGAAGAGCATCCTGAGAACGATAACGGGAAATCAATGAAGATCGACGACCTTAATCTCGGCTTCTTCTAAAAGTGCGCTGGGAATAATAGCAACGTGAAAGCTCACGGCTGACGTCAAATGGTTGGTAGATATTACGAAGCTAGAAATGCTTGTGAAGCTTTGAAATCCACTTTTTGATCACGCTAATTTTCTTTTTCATTTAATAATCAAGCAATTTTTTTCAACCGGACAACACGCAACATTGTATATGCATATAAGAATACACTACATTAGTTTGACTAAAATATAATATATTATTATGTATAGCCGAGTCTTCCAAATCTCTTAGATTCTATGGTTTAATTAAGTTTTCCTTTTATTATACATACATACACACACACACACACACACACACACACACACACACACACACACACACACACACACACACACACATATATTACATGTGGTGTGTTATGCAACGCTTTCACATGTTAATTTTTCGCAATCATCGTATTATGACTGTATTCTTAAAAATGAAAGTAAATGAATACGTAAATATCTTTCGTAGTTAATAGTAAAACGTTGATGTTTGCTCGCTTTTTCTTATATTTCCGACGTATTGTTGATCAATAAGTGCACTTTTATAAATGTGGCGAAACAGCATGCTACTTACAAAAGTATAATGTCATACGATAAGTTAATAGGGCGTCAACCACATTGGGGCGTATCACGCGATCGATGTTAATACTTCAATGTGAACACTCAAGCATCATCGAAAATATCGATTAAGTATTAAAGATTGAATAATATAAAAATATTTATTTTTAATTAATTTAACTTATTTAAAATATAAAAATTTTGAAAATCTAAAGCTATAGATGTTTAAAGAAAATTTGAAGAGATTTATCATTCTATTTCAGAAAGCAGATAAAAAAGACAGTTGTTGAATGAATTCATTTTAAATATATTAAGCAGTTAATATATTAAGCAGTTATCATATCATTTAATAATAGCAGAGTTGAAACTATTTCATTAACTTTGCTGATTTGTAAGGCTATATCATTTTCTCAGCGTGCCGTTACGTCTATGTAATATATCCCTCATCCTTTGTTTCATATTGTCGCATTTACTGTTCATGTACAAAAGGTTTCTAGTTGATTGCACGGAATATTATAACAGGTGGTTCGCACTGAACACATCGAGTGGAAGGCTTCAACGTGTGAAACGTTATATTTCCTGTCTTTTTAAAAGCCTCGCTTATCGGCTCTACGAGGAGACTTAAAGTTCATGCGCTTATTAATTGCAAAGAGAAGCGAAGCATTTTCACAATCTTGAAAAGAGATTCAGTGGAAGTGTACTATAGGGAATTTTTAACCGGCTTGAAATTCCAATATTTGTTTAGGTACTCCAAATTAGAATAGAATTTTAAGATAACAGAGCGCATTTACATTTACACTTTCCATAAGAAGAAACAGACTTTTTATTGTTGATCGAAAAACATATATTTATAATACTATAATCTTTCTCCTTCTGCTAATCTTTTAATATATTTGTATAAAGAATAATTGTCGTAACTTGACTGCGTTGTTGCAAGTCAAGGATTGAGTTATATTCTCAGAAGCAAACTCCATTATTTTCACATTCGCGTAAATATAACTCACCGACGTCGCCGTCAGCCAGAACGACGGCGTGATGGAGGATACAGAGCACCAGCAGCAGCTCCACCAAGCCTCCTTGCCACCACCGTTTACGGCCCATAGATGTTCCTACAATTGTGAATCCACTCTACGTCACTCTACCCATTCGGTTTCTACTTGTTTATCTTTCGGATGCTTTTTACATCCATAAAGAAAAAGACAGCCGCTTTAATTGGGATCTTAACGATCAGTAATATGTAACGAATAATATGAATAATGCAGCTTTACACGTATTTTACGTTAACTATGTGAACCTAGCACTCGATTTTTTTTAATTTAACTTTTTTTTCTATACGGGAAATGATAGTATTTTGTTTGTAGTTTCACCAATTAAAAATTATAAAAAATTAAAAAAATTAATTGCACTTGTCATTGAGATGTCTGAAATTCGCTTGCGCAGTACTTTTCAGAATCATTTGTAGATTTAGAAAGTCACTACAACGATGACAAAATTCGTATTTTGCAGTTCCTTTCATTTTTTATAACTTTTGAACACTACAAACGAGGGAAAAATCATTATAAACAATTCTGAAAAGGACTGCGCAAACGGATTTGAGAGATCTCAAGAAATGGCAAACGTAGTATTTTGTAATATCTTTGATTTTTTATAACTTTTTTTATAACCGTTCAGCTCCAAACAAAAGGAAAATCACTACAAACTACAAATTTTCTACAGATTCTGAAAAGGATTGCGCCAGCGGATTTCAGATATCCCAATGTTGGGGGCGATTCATTTTTTAATTTTTTATAAATTTTAATTAATAAAACTACAAACAACTACAAACAAAATTCTATCAATTCTCGCATAGAAAAGTTAAATTTTAAAAAATCGGGTGCTAGGTTCATGTAGCTTTTTACGTTTTTATTGTTATTTTGAAGAGAGTTTCTTTTTATAGTTCTGAATTATTAAAAAGTTATTGCCATTATAAATATTGCGTCAAACGTAAGAATCTATTTCGGGAATTGATTATTTAATACGGAAATACACTTGGACTAGTTTCCGTTAGCAACAGTTTCTAGGGCTAGTGTAAGTATCTTCCTGAGTGCATCGCCCTAGAGTACAGTGTCCGCACTCGAATGCAAATCCAACAAAAGCTGATATATAGCATGTCACTTTCAATAAATTGAAATACGATACAATACAAGTGATGCGAATTTGAGTTGCTTTCCGAAAAAGAGACAAAGAAAAATCAAGAACCTAATTGGTTCTTTGTAACGTTTTGATATTTTATGTTAGATGTACATAGAAAAAATTTTATAAAAAAATACATATATAAAACACAATAGTATTAAAAAAAAAAAAAGAAACACGACAAAAGTAGAAATTTCCAATATTTTATAATTATTTTTATGTTTGGATCTTTTTTCATTCTAGATCTCGGTTTCAGACATGAAAAATATCTTTCCGCGATTATTTATGCTTAGCCATCTCATAATTGAAACATTTAAATAGATTATAGCTATCCATGTTCATCCATCATCATTATTATAGACGGATTAACATTCTTTTTGAAAATCTGTGCGCGATTATATCATCCTATTTTAATTCTCTGCCAGATTATTTTCAAATATTACGGAAGCAAAGCATAACAATTGAGGCTTGATAATTGAATTCTATGCTCTCTTAAAAACTTTGCAGATCATTTTTTATAAATACGCACAATGGAATACTTTCCATTCACCTTTCCAAAACTCATTCACCTTTAGCGTCGAATGCGCAATGTAAATATGGTGGCACGCAGGTAAAAAGGAAAAAGTCGACCATATTATATATTCTGATAAAGTCCCTTTAAGCATAGACCCACGCACCATCGTAATGTATTCTAACTTAAAGAAAATTAATATAATATCAAGATAAAAAATACGAATCCGCTTTTCAAAGGTCATTGCAAAGATAGCCGTTGGACACAGGAGCAAGAGTTTTCTGCAAACTCACAAGATAAAATGCGAAAGGGAGGAGGAAGAGAGGCATTATAGAGTAGGGTGGGACGCACATAACGCAGATTCGTTCTCACCTGGGCGTGACACGACGCAACCTTTTTCACAGCCTGCGGCACATCGTACGCGTCACCACGAGAAACACCGTCGCCACCGTTCTGCTTCGCGAGAGAGGTAACGATCACCACTTGGCGGTCCTGGCTGCGAGTTCCTGGACCATGTCCCCATGAACGGCTGCCGGTTCCGCCGCAGCGATGGCACTGACTGGAAAGCGAGGGCAGACAGGATGATGAGAAGGAGGTACAACAGGCGACGGCGCGGCGGCGGCGGCGGCGGCGACGCGCAGGGCGTGCGTCGTCCGATTTTGAAATCGATTGCAACGCGCCGCCGGGTACTGGGCCAACGAAGACGTAGAATGATAACGCGAGGGAAAGAGAGATGCGACAGGAATAATGAAAGAGAGAGGGGGAGAGTGAGAACACCGCGCCGCGCGCGACACGCGAAAGAAAAACAGCCCTCTGAGAAAATAAATCCATCGCGTCGAATCGATGGATGAAAGATGGTCGCTAGCGAACGAAGCGCAACGTTACACCCTCTATTAACGATGACATTTCAATTCCATCGTCAAAGCAGAGAATGGAGGGGAAGAGAAAAGAAAGGAACAGCCGGTGACGCGGCAAACATGGTCGACGACAAAATCACGAGTGGTTTATATATATATAATAATTATTTATATATATATATAGTAAGTTAAGTTAACCCCAACGATATACAAGTTTCCTAAGGAAAAGGAAAAGATAGCGTGTCAAAACCGATACGATCATCGACGAGAAAAAAAAAACGAAGGACTTCTGGAACCTGTTTGCGTTGCGTCGTTGGAAGGGTCTTGCAGGGTATGGTATCGATTAGGGAACACTTGTTGCAGACGAATGGAAGGCGCGAGGTAAATGTGGCTTCTCTACTGCGGCTCTCTCCCCGGAAGAAACGGGGCACTGAGCGAAAGATTTATGCCGTTTCCAATGGCAGTCATGGGAAAAGGAGAGAAGGCAAGAAGAGATCCATTAATTGCGCGAACTGAAACGCGCGATAACGAGGAATGGCGATTGATCGTCGCAAAAATTATTTCTCCTCGAGAAAGCATTTCGTTAACCACCCTGAGAAAGATGGACGCGTATATCTTGGAGACATTTCTATTGTCTTCGCGTCAAATTTTTATGCCTAATAAACACTTATTTTACATGTCATATATGCATATGATTGCTTGCAGCAATCGTGTTGTTGTTTATGTATACTTATATTATACTTTCATTCCTCTTTTTCATTGTCACTTGCGATAAATTGTTCTTCGTTGATCATTAACTCAGTAAGTAGAAAGAGGAAAGGACCCTTTAAATGGCGGAGTTCATTCACCAATTTGAAGTTGCATACAAACCATGTGAATCCTACATTTATGAAAAAAAATTTGTATTCAATTTTCTCATACATACGTAATTACTACTTTAACAGATACGTAAACGTGGCGTAGAAAATGCACATTTTCCAAATATGTCATCAAAATCTATAGATATTTACAGTATGCGGTATGTATTATATTTTCCATAAAGCTGCATTTCTATGATTATCATCCGTCTTGATCTGGTGTCTTACAGCAACATTTAGCAAGAGGGCGTTAGCATACGGTAAATTGTTCAATCGACGCAGACACACACACACACACCCCCGCTTGAAATTAGCGCAAATAGTTGGCAGTCAAAACTAAAACTGCAACTAAGTATTATTATTTCAATAATATTTCTCTTAAATCTTGCTACATTCTTTTATAGATGTGTACATATGCACGTTATAATCGACACGACGATGACAATCCTTCGTTCACTCTGTAACTCGGATCTAAAAAATAGCTTTAAAAAATTTCTAAATATTTCTTGCACACAATTCTTGATAAAGGGTCAAACGAATTTTGGCATTTTGGAATTTGTGTGCGCCGTATGATAGACAGATAGATTTTGATGTATCGAGAGCACGTGTGTCGAATCTAATTATTTGTGCATTATGATTGTTGATTACCCAGTGAGAAATGATGATCGAAAAGACATCGACGCGACATCGACGTGATGCCTTTTCGACGCAAAAGACATTGATATCGATATCGTTTCGACCAATCATTTCTCACTGGGTAGTCGAGGGCTGGCAATATCTCAGAGCAATGGTTGACCAATAATTTAAGGGAATATTATTTGACGATCGTCAATGTGCAAAGAATGTTATTGGCCACACATGCGCCGTACAATGCGCAAGTATTATTACTATATTGCGCTTAATTCGAAAAGATGATGGTAACATGGCGTAACCAATCAGACTCGCTATCTCGTCTTTTCCGCTTACGGACATTGCCCTCGTTTAAAACGATGACATACCCTTCAATCGTTTCCTTCCTTCGCGTCACTGAGATATATTGACAAAAATTCTTCGAAGCAAAATCAGTGATTCTCAAGTATTCTTTTACAGTTACAAAAAAAAATCAACTCGATACATGCCAAGACATATTGCAATTTCTATCGTCGGTAGAGCAAATTTGAGAAACACTGTTATACATATCACCGTACGCGATTACGAACGAATGACGACATTCAGACCCAAGTTCGCATTAATAACATTGTGTCATTGAGTGCACATCTTCTAAAATAAATAAATTGTCTGGAATAAAATCCTTTGTGTTTATCGACACTCGAATACTTCTTATTGTTAGACACGTTAGATCATATTACGCCACGTTCTTACAACCGCACCGTAGCACATCTACCTTTCTTGATACAAAACGGTCATCAGGCCTCTTGGTCTAGGGGTATGATTCCTGCTTTGGGTGCAGGAGGTCCCGGGTTCAAATCCCGGAGGGGCCCGCTTTTTTTTTTTCATTGCAAAGTTTATTTTTATTCGTCAATAAATTGCATTTGAGAAAATTGGAATCGTTGGAAATTAATTGTAAGTGCAAAACTATATATTTTATTCGAAATTTTTACGTTTCTCCAAAGCTTTGACTACTTTGCATAATTTAGGTAGATGTAACCAAGTATATGGTTGATCTTGATCCGTTAAACTCGCAAACTATTGGAAAACGTTAAAATCAGAAATTTTTTCTCGTTTTTTTTTTCTTAGAAACTCTGTTAAACGCAAGATTTAAGGTAAGATGAGACGACGAGCAATTCTTTTTAATTGTAGAAATTAAAGCGCCATTTGAACACGGCTCATTCTCTCTCGCACCTGACAATCTGACAGCAAAACGGCTGACGACAGCTGACAACGGCTGATCGCGACTGACAGTTGACAATGACCGCAGCTGACGACGCTGGCCGCGCCGTCGGCGCCGAGGTGAGGCGACGGTGAGGCGACGGTGAGGGCCGTGACGGCGACGGCGGCAACCAGGCCGACAGTGGCGGCGCCAAGCGGCGCCGCGGAAAGCGCATGCTCGAGTTGCTCGATGGTCGGGCAAAAACACAGCTGGTCTACGATCCTCGAAGCGAGCTGACGTTCGAACGGCTATCAATGTGATTTCCAGCGACGTCGCGACCGACTTGTCGGAGCCGAGCGCCCAAGGCTCGCGCGAAGCGTTGCGGGAGGCGGCAAGTTGCAGTCGCGCGCGTCAACGTCCGTCGATCGCGGCTGTTTCCCCTGTGTGGGTGTGTGTGTGAATGCTGCGAGTGCGTTCGCGTTCGCGTTCGCATTCGCGTTCGCCCGCGGTAGCCTGGAGAACGACGCGCGTGTCACCACGAGGATTCTTTCGCTCGGCTTGGCCCTGGCGACGAGGGAGTCTCGCCGCGCCGCGCCACGCCACGACACGCCACGCCACGCGTCCTTGTCTCACGTAAGTCTCACGTAAATGGTGTACTTGCCACGTAGAACGACTACGCTTAACGCTTTCGTCCTCGGCCAAGTATCTTTCCTAACCTTTTGTTCTCGCGCTCGGCGGTTCTCGGAGCCTCGCCGCGAGATTCGGGTCGCGTGACGCGAGATCCCGTTTTTCGAGTCCATCGCGAGACGTGTCTCACGACTCACGACCGCCCGAGATGGTTCGCCGCACCGAAAATCCCAAGGATCGGAGGGCACGCTAGAAAGTACTTTGCCGCCGCGAATCTTTACGTCGCAGAGCGCAAAGCCTCCTCTCGCCGTCCTTTTGTAATTCTCCGCGAGTTTACCTCGCGTACACGGACGTACGCAACGCGTGGCGGTGTGTGCCTCAACTTTTCCTCTCGGCTTATCTCCACTTCGATCTCTCGCAGACCGCGGAATTACATCTTTTTCAGATAAAACGCTCTGCTCACTGATTTCTCTTACGTCATATCAAAACAACTCGTCCATTTTCACGGAACTACTTTGCAGAAAGAATACGAGAGAACGATCGGTGGTCTATCGTAGTTGGATTTTTTAAAAGAAAAATATTGTCAGAATCATATATTAAGAATCATATATTACTTATTTAAATCTCAGCTTTTATTTATAATGCGGTTCGTACTGCCGTAAAGAAAAATTTAATTATTTTCCTATATAGGTATATAAATTTTTTTAAGAGTTTATACTGTTTTCTAATTAGAGGAAGGTCGCGAGTAAAAAATATTTTACGTAAATTTATAATATGTTATTAATTATTTTGTTGTTTCCCCTTTTTGTAGATTTGTTTACCATTATGGACCGTGCACCCATAATTTTACGAAATGGATTTCGTTCGCTCGCTCTAGTCACGGGTTGATCTCCAACGTTCAATCTTTTGTGAAGTATAAGACAACTGCGCGCGTGTTTTTAATAAATAATCAACAAGAATTCAATGATTCTCGAAAACACGCTAAAAATACGCTCTGCGAAATACCTAAGAAGAAATACCTAATATTACGCATGCGTGTATCATGCTGACTTTGTATGCAAAGTGTAACTCCTGTCCACGCGTCCTTGCTTTAATTGTTATGTCAATTAACACAGCGAATTGCCCACGCAGCCATCCATTAGATTAACGTGTACGTAGGAATAATATGATCTCTTTGCAATATTACCTTGAGATACACGTCTCACGTACAGTTTTTCGTACGTATACAGAAAGAAAAAGTCTACAAGAAGTTTTAGTTTTATCTAAATTTTCTTTTGCGAGTTAAATAAATATGTGTATATTTTTTCTTTTTTTGTAAAAGATTTTGTATTTGATTGTATTTTTATAATTCGCGAGACGTAGTGTCATACGCATCTCCAAGTTCGTAGCTTCGAAAAAGAAACGTAAACTTTTTCTCTGTCGTTCCTATATCGATATCCTATATCGTTCCCTCTTGGTTTTGAAATGTGTCTTCGAAAGTCTCGACCATTAAAATTGAAAGTCACGTCGCGCTGTGCGTTTCTTGATTTCAAGTAGTCGTTTCGTTATCGTGACAGTTACGTAATGCGTTTCTCGCAGACGAGCGTGAACCGTGTTGCGTTTCTTAATGCGGCTATTGAAAAATTTGGCGTATCTGTATGACACATGTTTCCCATCAGCTGAGTAAAGAAAAGTACCATCTTGAAATGACGCGACGCCGGGATGACGATATCGTGATAGAGATCGTTTTGTTTAAATGAATTTTAAGTAGTGAGAGAGATTTCGACATATTTGTGTCGCAGTAAAATCACAGTAGAAAAGAAACGCCATAACACTTGACAGTAATATACGGTAGAAACGGATGATGGACAATGTCATACGTTTTTCATGTATATCTCGCGTCAAAAGCCATTGCGTTTTTCTCTCTCTCTCTCTCTCTCTCTCTCTCTCGATCAAATTAAATAAAAATTTTTCGAGCTATACGACGAAAGATATCCCATCGATTTTTGTCTACCGATACAATGTCGCTGAGGTCTGAAGGAGTCTCGCATACGCGCTCATACAAAGTACAAGTTAGCGCAAAACGACCATTTCCTCGTTTTAATGCGACGAGAAACGACGCTAAGGTCGATCGGTTGTCGAACACTTTCAATTATGCGTTTCTCATACTACAGTCACACGCTCTCACAATCAGTGATGCACGAAATATAATATAAACAAGTGAACAATATTACAGCTCGCGCATTATTACAGATTCGTTCGTTGATTCGTGCCCTTTTTTTCTCAGCGTGAGGGTTTCTACACATGTTACACGAGAACCCACGCGTTGTAGGCTTTATTTGTCTTTATTTGAGTTCTGGCTGCGAGGTAGAGCGGCAAAGGATCTCATTAACACTAAAAAAATTAATAATTCAAAATTAATAACAACTTTTGTTTCTATCTCGAGATTTACTTTTGTAAAAATAGAATCTATACATGTATATTTTTTTTCACACAATATATATTGTACATGCAAATACATACACACATATATATATATATATATATATATATATATATATATATATTCGCGTAAAATTGATGGATCGGTGCGCGTAGTTTTGCCTGGCACACGCGGATATCACGATCAAGAATTATAATAGCGTTATACAGATCACTTTGGATACCGTCCAAGGACATTTAAGGATTTCTCTATATCACTTTAGAAAACATTTAGTTTTACAATTAGAGTTTTAGCGATGTAAATTGGCTAGATTATGCCAAGAATCGGTAAAAATTTTAATTACCCAGTAAAGCACCGCGTATATGGAAAAAGATGAAGGAAAGAGTAGAGATGAGCTTAATACTTTAAAAATTGTTTTTTTTTTACTGCCATCAAAGAAGTAAGGGAAACGTGATGATATAATAAAACAAGTTTGGAAAATTCATGAATAATTAAGTTTCGTTCATCGAATTAAAAAATACTTACAACGACGTGTGTAATTAGTGGTTAAAGATGATTGCGCGAAGAGTCACCGTCATTGAAGTAGTAAAAACTTTTATTTGGGGCAAAATGTGAAACTTGTATGAGACAGAGCGTGCAAGAGTACGCCGTAGTCATCGTTATAACATTGACTTATATAACTCGTAGTGTCGCATTATATTTTTCTGCATTGCAGTACATATTTATATTGTATCTCTGATGCAGGCCTCTCTTGCAGGCAGACAGACAAAAAGCGAGGGAGGGAGGGAGAGAGAGAGAAAGGAAGGAAGGAGACTGTCGAAACTTTAACAGAATACGATAATACAAATGGCTCTCATTTGTATTGACAATTATGTAAAATATTTCACAGATACTTATCAACGTTTTTTTTCTTTACGCACCGTGTAAAAGTGCAAAATAGTCTAAATACATCTCTTAACATGTTTCCGTCACCTGTTATAAATCTCTTTCATGCTGTTTTTAATTTAAGCTGGGCTCCATCCAGGTACAAGGAACAAAGATCGGTAAATTTTAAGCTAGTCATTATAAAATCTGGACAAACGCCATAAAGAAGAAAATCATGGGTACGCTCAAATGTAGGGCACGGTACGGTCAGATCTCCAGCTACACGTCTGAGCTGTCTAGATTCTCGCTTTTACATTCGACAAATAATCTACTGTCACGAAGGTGGGCGGTGCGATTCTTATAAGCGCATGTATGGCATTGTGCAACGGTGAATCGGAGCTTTACGTGTCGCGTGCGCGCCCGCGCGCGCGCGATCTACAATACCCACGGTATCGCCCATTGGAGCGGGATTCGATGATTCGAGATACGTGTCTCGTATAATTTCAATGCGAGTCATCACGAGAATAGTTCGGACGATTTTACACGGGCACACACACTCACACAATGCGATACAATGTTTCGCTCCATTTCCAAATACTCGACGAGTGCCTTTTAAAGTGCATCGGTAATCCTATCCGTTTCGTCGCAGCAACGGACGTCAGAAAAATGGATAAAAAGGTACCGTTCATTGGTTGAAGAAGTTGAAATATCGCGCTGCAGTATCACGCGGCCTGCGACGAGCTCGTACAAACGCAAGGGTGAAAGGGTGAAAGGGTGACCTAGTGGCCGAGCTCGCGCGAGAAACTCCAAGACCTTCCAGCACGCGAGGGACCGTTCGATCTGCGCACGAGGATGGATGGATTCCTCGACGGTTTAGGCCGGTATTACCACCGAGGATGGGGTCGACTTGGTCATATCTGCTAGCTTGCCATTCGATCGATTCGCGAGCGAAGCGAAGCGCACCGCAACATTCATTTCCGCACTCGTGCATCCAAACGAACGGAAATGAGCCGTACGCCACACGCACGCACACACGATGGCTGTTAATCCAAGAATTTATCGTGTTTGATTATTAGCCATTTTTTTCTCGATTAAACGAAGATATCGCAAACAAATTTTCCCACCTGAATCTCGATGGGTTGCAAACGATATCTAATCTGCAGAATTTACCGACTACATTTCCACAAGTTTCAGTATCGCATTCACGTGACAAAAAATTTACCGACGCACATATTACATCAGAAAAACAAACTAAAAGATTATCGATGATTCACGATGCCGCGGGACGTTCGTTCGTAGCTAGCGGATTCAAAGAAACGAAAGAACGAGCGACGAAACGAGCGCGAGCGGTTCAAAATGAATGAATGATCGAAAATTGTCGTCTAACGGTACCTGCTCTAGTTCATTGCTCCTTAGTGTCTAGTGCTTCGCAATTCGGAGTTCTAGTGCCGCGGAGTTTGCAGTCTTTGTAATCGCATAATGACTCATTCGCTAGAATGGTGGATTGCGAGTGGTCGAGTGGCTACCGTAGGATAGCTGCTAATTACTGTCGAGATTCGAATTCAATCGAGTTTCTAGTTGAATCTCAAGTGAAATCCTCGAACAGACGGATACAAAAAATGATGTAAGATTGATCACTCGCGGTGCGCAAAGCTGGCGTATCGTTATGTGAAAATTAATAAAACATTGACGTTAGATATTCATTGCTAGATTTCAAAAGATTTACAGTTCTACAGTTGTAAAGTTGTATAAAAAAAAAAAACGTTCTGGCGCGAAGTAAGCAGTTTGTTCCAAGACATTTGATGTACTTTAATAATTAGAACCATCTGTTTATAATTTATAAAGAACCATAAAATTATTAAAAGTAATATACCAGAACTCTCCATTCTTTACGAGTTTCCACAAAATATATCCACAATATGTCAGCTTCACGCACACGCACGATCACTCGACTCGTCAAGTACATTAACGATAAGATATTAAAGTAATTCTATCTGTTCATTTGCGATCAATAATGACTCCATCGGAATTTTTTTCCGAAACGAAACACCTTGATTTTGCGCGTGACGAATGACACGTGGTATTTATATGCCACGTGTGTCGAATCGTATTGTTACACGAATATCGTGTCTATCAATGCAGAAATAAAGTAAAATCTTGTTTGAGCAATAATTCATTCAATTGATCGATAATTACATCATAATAATTTTCCTACGAATGTATACGACAAATAGACACTACATTATACCTACATTCTATTTCACTGTAAATCGATCTCGCAAATGTTTTATTCCTCAACTTGAGGAAAATTGTTGAAGGGCGAAGAGAAGGGAAAGAGAGAGAGAACAAAACTGCGAAAATACGTTGCGGGGCATAATCGTAGGCATATTCATAATTTGTTTGTTTAGCAAAACACATTCTTTCAACTTTTTTGCGAAGAAAAATAAAAAAGATTCGTATTTCTGGCGAAATTTCTGTATCCCGAGTGGCGTCAACACCCCGCGCATATCCCCTTTTCTCATTGAATTTTCTAGCTGGGTTGAACCAACCAGAGCTCTTCAGTGCTCTGCATTTTTCTTCTTGGTCCGACAGACACGCAGCCAAGAGTCTGACACGCGTTATGGAGATGCCCATTGAAAGTTGTACCTGTCTTGCTTCGTCGATCGATCGCCAAGCTTGTCGACCCATAAACAATTTGCTGTCGTGACCTGCGATAACGGTGTAGATAGATCGCACGATCAGTCGTCGCGCCGCCGCGCCGCGTCGCGTCGTCGTCGCCCTGACTTTGAATTCGTTGTCGATCTATACCATCCGACCGTACCCCTTTCAATTTTTCAACGGCAGGAAATCAAGGACGCGCGCGATCGATAATCTAAAAAAAAAACATGAGAGAGTAGCGGGCGTTCGCACGCTTGGGTTTACTTGGCGGCGTGCGGAGTAGGACACGGTGATTACGTTGTCAAACAATCGGTATCGATTTGTATCTACGTGTCGATGTCGCCCGCGGTTAGGGCATAACGCGCGCGTTTCTCTCGACAATTTTTCGAAAAATATTTTCACACTCGGATTCGGGACTGTGAGAGTTGGCTACGAGATGCCGAGATGTCGAAATTTCTTTTCTTATCTATTCTCTATTTTTTTTTTCATGCGCGATAACGGAGAGCAGAATGATATGTAATAAAGTTTATAAACACAAAGTACGGTCTGCCGAGAAATTGCGGGAAATTGATTAAACCTGAGCAATTATTCGCAGACGTACGCCGTACGCCATTTTCGATAACATAATCGAATTTATTTTATAGATTGACTTTGCTATTTGTACACGATTTGTGAGCGATAGTTAAATTGCCTTTACATAATCATAAGCGGCTTTAGAGCACTTTAGATAATGGGGAGAATGACGGATTATCTAATCGAAAAGTGAAAGATCGAATCTGTTTCCTCATCTCTTTTCTCATGAAGACTCATTCTACTAAGACGGACTTCCGTCTGTTAATTAGAACATGCGCTTGCATATAAATCGGTATAAAGTCGGTATAAACGGTATCTTGAATTTTAATGTAAAAATTTATGTCGTGAAACTTGGCTCGCGAGCGCTTCTCGGTTGTATTGTATAATAAATGTATCGCGTGTAGTCACAGCAAACACAATAAATACAGTTATTCTCTAGTATTATCTCCGCTATAAAGATGATACCGGGTTTCCTGGCAGAAGCACCGTTCGCACCGTTCGCACCGTCACCAAACGGCCCTGACCTTTACGAAAGTCGGTTCGTTGAACTCTTTCGTTGAAATCTCAACATGTCAATTATCTCTACATCTCATTATAAAGTTCAGTCGAGTCATCTTTGTTACCGCGTGTCTCTATAAAATCAGTCTTGCTCCAGGAAATGTATCGTCGGCCTATTTAGGAGTAGAAAAAAAGGGCAGCTTGAAAACAGTCGAGACTAGGCACGCTATCGTTCATCGTACACCCTGTACTCGATTCGCGACGACGGCATGACGGCCATCAGGCCAGAAGTATTACAATAATAATCGCCAGTAAAATGTGTGATGATGAATAGTGATAAATTTCTGTTACAGCTAACAATGCCGGTGAACTCGTAATATTCGAAGCAACGTAAGGGTCGAAAGAAGAGGAAGAGATAGATGACAAAGAAATGGCGTCTACCAGCGGGCACAAGAGAAACGGCTCCAGCTCGAGCATGTTTGCTCACAAGCGCACCGAGTCGGGGGGCGGTTTCGTCGGTTACAAGCGACCTGAGGGCGGTCACAAGCGTGCCGAGAGTATATCCAGTGCCTTCGGCCACAAGCGATCCGAGAGTGGCCACAAGAGGAACGAGAGCAGCGGTGGGTTCGGTCACAGGAGATCCGAATCCGGCAGCACGTATTACGCCGGGCATCGGCGTAACGAAAGTATGTACGCGATGACGGGCCTCTACGCGGAAAGCGCCGGCACTGGTACCGACGATAATGCGGATCCGCTGCAGGCGACCACCGGTAGACTGACCCACGACACCGTCATCAGGTGTCACAGTAGAAATCCGAGTTCTGGCCTTGTGGACCACAGGTGAGGAGGAGGCGGATGACGTCGACGAGGTCCTCTACCGTCGCAGACTTTGAAAAGAACACGACGATCGCTGTCAATCGAACTAAGACGACCCTCGAGAACCCTCGTGCTTCTTACGATTATTCTTTTCATCTTTATAGAGGGCACGAGGCCGCTTCGCCTTTTTTCCCCCCCTCTCTATTATGTCTTTGATAAATAACTCACTCGATACGTTATCCGTTTCGCCAACGTAATTCATCCATAAACGGTTTCTTTCCTTTTCTCATTGCAAAAAGGAAAAGATGTCGTGTTCTGTTCCGCAAGTCTGCCGAATCGATTATTTTTAACACTGCGCGCTTCGGTGCCAATATTCGCTTGTGCAAAATGTATTTTTGCATTTGATGAAGCCTCGCTGAAATGGCATGACAGCAAATCTGACAAAACCGTCGTAACCAAATTGCACGTAAACGCGAAAACCAGCTAATACAAATAGAAAGAGCAGTGATGACCATGACACATTTTGTCTTGCGTTAAATAGATATAGATCTCGTCAAATCTTTTTTTTTTTTTTTCTAATTATCTTGTAGACTTGTTTTCGTTACCCTGTTCGTTCGCTTCTAAAAGTTGCCTCGACAAGTAATGTACGATAATGTACGAAAATGTACACGCACTGTATAGCCAATGAACACATTGACGTTATATTTTTTTAATACCTGAAACGAAAGTGTTTACAAGCACGGTAACGTAGCGTTTCGTTACTTAATTTGTATAATTTCGGAGAGGATGAAATTGCGCCCTTGAATTGCTTCATTTTGCCGCAGACAATCCAACTTACGCTAGTTAGCATCGTGTAAGCGATATTTGTACACGCCGCGCAATATAGCTCTATAAATTCACGCTTTGTTTTTCTTGTTTCTGTTATTTTTCAGAGATTTTATCATCAAATGTCACAGCAGGAATCCCAGTGCTTCTATGGTGGACAGGTAAAATTGATATTCGTTACTCACTGTTGTATATGCATATCTGTTATTAATTATCGTTATTTCGTTCTCACTAAACACGCGACGTACTTGATTCGAAGAAATTGCAGCTATATATTAAACGCAAAGAAAGCTGTGCTCTTTTTTTCAATGCGGTCAGTGCGCGACATCATCGTTTGCATGGATCGTATTATAATCTTCCTCACCCATTCGTCGCGCGTGATTCAGCTTTTCTTTTTAAACTCAATCTTTATCTCTCGTAATTACTCATTGACCTCGCTTTGTTCTTGTCTTGAGACGTTCATTCTTTGTTTTCCTTGAATATTCAGAGCGGAGAAGGAAAGGGCACAAACTCCGCCGTTTAATCCAGACTCCAAGGACTGTGGGATTCTGAGTTGTAGACCGGCCTTCATTCAAAGATTCGCCGGAATCAAGGTGTGCAATACATGTATACACACATACACGTACATGTATAATATATGTATATAATATCGGTTAAGAATAATGCACTCTTAGACCCGGTTGCACCAACATTATTTTATTTTCGCTTTAAGCGAGTCTTAAACATGTATCTATCTTCTTCATCTTTCTTTCTAAATAAATAAAGACACACGTCTCACCGTAAAGCTGAAATAACGTTGGTGCACGCGAGCCTTAGAGCGAACAAATTTTGAAATTTTGATACATAAGAATATTCTCACATTAAGCGGTGAGCAAGCAACGCAGTGAACGCAGACGTATGTACAAGGTAGGCCTTGTGTGATTCATCGCACGTGTTTGAAAGGCCATACAATCCATCCTGTTGAAACTATAGACTCAACTACAGATTATTGATACATTAGTGTTTCGTATAAATATATTGCATTACGTATCGCTTGACTTAAACGCGGAATGAAGATATTTATAGCTATTTATTGCAATATTTCTGTGTACTACGTAAAAAAATGTTTACATACGAGCAAAATGTCATTGCGAAAACGTACGTGTACGTATGTGAGACTGCAAATTCTAAAGACTAGATTTAAGATGCCGTGTCTTGGTACACAACTATCTCTATACGACGGTATTCTTTTATGCGATTTTTAGATGCGATGTCGCAATGTAATATAATAAATTAAAAATTAAATAAAATCTACTCTAGTATTATATGTATATATGCACGTATCATGATTTCAGGTGTTCGTATTTCTCCTGTCGTTCCTTGTTACGTTGCAACAAGCACTTAGCTCAGGTTACATCAATTCTGTGATAACAACCATAGAGAAGAGGTTTGAGATCCCGTCCAGTCTTTCGGGCCTCATTGCAAGCTCTTATGAGATCGGCAATGTTATCACTGTCATTTTCGTCAGTTATCTCGGCAGTCGCAGACACATACCCGTGTGGATAGCGATAGGTATAATCTTGGTTTATTTAAATACTATCTTTCGTTTTTCGGTTTTCATGCTATGCACGTTTGCCAGCATGGCTAAATGTCCAGTGTGCTGAATTATACATCTTACCATTTAGGTGCAGTGATAATGGGACTGGGATCAATGATCTTTATGGTGCCACATTTCACAGCAGAACCCAACTTGACGACAACCGCGAATCATTCTAGTTCGGATAATATTTGCCGCGGAGTATCCTTACGCGAACAAGATATGGGTTTAGGTAAGTATTTCACAGCCGTTTTTTTTTTTTTTTTGCGAAATTTAATTCCAATTTATGATAAATCTTAGTATACTAGTATACTAGTATAAAAGAAGCATTGAAAAAGAGAGAAATTAAAGTTTTGTGGAAATTTGTCTAGGTCGGCTTTCATCTGGACTATCCTCGCCTCCTTTAGCACCACATAATAATTTAAGAGGTGACAATTGTATACAGGGATCTCCATCTACAGCCGGACCTGTCATGTTATTCGTACTTGCTCAGTTACTACTAGGATGTGGTGGCTCTCCTTTATTTACTCTCGGTACTACTTATATAGACGATCATGTAAGACCAGAAAGTGCGTCTTTATACATTGGTACGTCTTTATACATTTTTATTCACAGTTACATTAGAGATGCCACATAAAACTGTATCGACAAGTGGACAATCATGACTATTACTTAATCTTTTCAGGTTGTATGTATAGTATGGCGGCCTTTGGACCGGTTTTAGGTTTTCTTCTTGGAGCGTATCTTTTGTCCTTTCATATGGACTCGTTTTCTGGGACGATTATAAGTATCGGTAGGTAAAAGGATTTTTCATTATACATACATTCGTCTCTTTCAAGTTCTTGTTGACTCTATATAAATTCACAAATTTATTCGTTAAACTGAAACAGATCCCGGAGATCATAGATGGGTTGGTATGTGGTGGGGCGGATTCCTACTTTGTGGGCTGCTCCTTATTCTAGTAGCGATACCCTTCTTCAGTTTTCCTAAAACTCTGCAACGTGAAAAGGAAAAGATACGAATTATAGAAAAAAATAAACCAATAACACAGAAAGAAAAGGAACAATCGAAAGAACCTAAGAAAGATACGATCGATGACAGCGGTTACGGCAAGGATGTTAAAGGTAAATTTTTCTGCTATCTCCAATTAATAGTATCGTTAAATCTATGATGAGGCGACAGACAGTGTAGCAGCATAGAAAATTGTGGATTTTTAATCTTATCTTTCTTACAACAGACATTCCTCGAAGTATGTGGAGACTCGTTTGCAATCCAGTCTACGTTGTGACATGTTTGGGAGCATGCATGGAATTGGTGATTGTATCTGGTTTTGTGGTGTTTCTACCCAAGTATCTCGAAACGCAATTCAGCCTGGGGAAAAGTCAAGCCAGTATCTTTACCGGCTCTGTCGCTATACCAGGCGCCTGTATCGGAATATTCTTTGGCGGATGTATGCTCAAACGTTTAGAACTAAGGCCGAAGGGTGCAGTGCAATTTGTTCTCGTCTCAAATATAATTTGTCTGGTGTGTTACGGTTTGTTATTCTTCCTTGGCTGCGAGAACGTAAAGATGGCTGGGACCACTATTCCATACTTTAACAGTAGTACGAAGGGTCCTGAACCTTTTCAAGTAAATCTCACTGCCGCATGCAACTTTGGTTGTGAATGCCGAATGACGGATGTCGAGCCAGTTTGCGGAAATAATGGTCTGACTTATTTTAGTCCGTGTCACGCAGGTTGCACTGCCTTCAGTTCCAAATCGAATTTTACAAATTGCGCATGTAAGTCTTGTTATATGTATATACACATATGCATAGCGATGTAATATAGTCTCAACGTCGACCTCTCAAAGGAAAGTGTATCAAAATTTTGTGCGATTTTTTTATTACAGGCATACATGGCAATTTAACTATGCTACCACCGGCTGCTCCAGAATTTGCAGAAGTTACTGTCGTACCAGTAGCAACTGCAGGTCCTTGTACTTCACCGTGTAGAACTATATTTCCATTTCTAATTCTTTTATTCTTTATGACATTTATTGTCGCCGTGACTCAAATGCCTTTGCTCATGATAGTATTACGGTAAGCATTTTTATGCGATACATTTATACGATATATATATATATATATATATATATATATAATATACTAAATTAACTGTTAAATAGGTCCGTTTCCGAAGAGGAGAGATCTTTTGCTTTGGGCATGCAGTTTGTCATTTTTCGACTATTTGGCTATATACCAGCACCAATATTATTTGGTAATTTGATTGATTCCACGTGTTTGCTGTGGAAAAGCACCTGTGGAGAAAAGGGAGGTCGATGTTTACTCTATGATATTGAACAATTTAGATACAGGTTACTTTCTTTACTACATATAATATGTTTAAAACACTTATTTTCTTTTTCATGCAAACAATTTTGTTGTGCGACTATTTTAGGTACGTCGGCCTATGTGCTGGGATAAAAATTTTAGCTTTGGCGTTATTTTTGATTGATTGGTGGCTCGTAAGAAGGAGAAGACAAATGGAAGATCAACCGCCATCTTTCACTGTCAACGAGTTTGTTGGGTCAATTATCAGTCTAGATAAATGTGAGTAGTTGACCAATTGTATTATTTTAACTGCTAATGCACCGGTAATGTATGCTGTCATGTGTGCATCCATAGTGTTCGAAGAGAAACCACATCAGAATTTAGGAGATGGCGATGCGACTCTACCAAGTTCTGAGATTGCAACGCCATCCTCTATTTCGTCGCCTACAGAACCTACCAAGTCAACGAATCTCGAGGAAACAGGGTCTTCGAATCAAACGCAAGATTCATTGGAGACGACAAATCGTTCAAGAAATATGAAAGTTGAAGTTTCCGATACAAGGCAAGCGCCATTTGCTTTACAAGAGCCAGATGTCGAGATCAAACTTTCAAGTGGTATGACAGAAAATCATAACCGCAATGTTTAATGTTTATTTTACATTAGATGCTATAGAAATAAATATATCAAATTGATGATATATAAATTTGTGACAAATTATATGTGCTCGCTGATGGATTATATCTGAATAATACAGACCCACATATCTACACATGTACATACATCATTTATCTCTTCTATGTTAAAAGAAGAAAGAAAATGCATTATAATATCTATAGGAAGAAGATGTTAGTTTTCTATGATATTACACATGCATAAGAATGTAAAAAGTCATGAGCTCAATTATATTCTTTTCTTTTTTTATGTATGTATGTATGTATGTACGTATGATACATAGTAGTCATATATGTGTGTACATACATAACTGTTATTTATTATTCGAGATAACTTGTCACAAATTTACTTATCTAAGTTGATTACTTTTAGGAAATATCACTAGAACGTAAATTTTTACAGCAATCACGTATATGTCAATAAGTAGATACGTAATGCATAAGTGTAGTTTATTTCGGATGTACAACTCGAGATTGTATCACTCATGGCACATTTAGATTTATACTGTTACTACGTATATCGTTAATGAGAGTAGATAGTATATATGCAAGAAAGATAGATACGCGCGAATATGCAACGTATAGATAAATTTCTATCGTCCAAATGGAATCGCGATAAGTAAACCTTGCAAGCGCTGTTGCAAGAAAAGGCCAACGTAACGACGAAATTGTAAATATAAAAATTCCTGCCTTAAGAAACACAAGACTAGACAAATGTATATTTAAAAATATTAACTAACAATAAGTATCAGAATTAACAATCTATATGATATCACTAGTACAGAGCAAAAGTTACGATTTATTTTATAACTAAAAGAGATAGGTTTCTCGAAACAAATAGTCAATTTAGTGTAGTAAGATATCTATAAATGACGAGAATTAACGTAACAAATTGTGAGTAATCTCTATCATTGAACAACGCATTGATTTTATACATATATTTTTTTTTTTACAAGTAAGCGCAACCATAAAATTGCGCATCGGTAAGTCGCAATTGATCTCTTGTCCCCCGTTTTCTTTCATTTTTCGTTTTCAATTTAGTCAACTTCCACGATCTTTCAGTAGAAGATTCTTAGAAAGTAATATTTCAGGAAACTTGTAAGTTACTACACACACACACACAGACACACACACACACACACACACACACACACGTACATATATATATATTCTATATGATACAAACGATGCTTCCAAGCAACGAAATGATACTCTTATTTGCAGTGGCTCGGTATATCAATCAGATAATTGATTTTAATAATATTTTAAAAACAAAAATTTTGGCTTTACGCAAGCTCATTCTGTATAAAGAGTCTATTTGCTTTGTACCTGAAAGCAACTTGAAGAATCAATTTCGATGTAAAAAGAAGTATAGAATTACTCAGGTATGAAATTCTGTAAAGAGGATAGGGGCAATTTTAATTTAACTCAAAATAAAAAATTTAGAAATACATATTAAATGAGATAAATGAGATTATAGCATAGAGGAAACGTAAGCTTTGTTTTATTGCACTTGTATTCATTCTCAATGAAACGTTCGAGAGAATCAGAAATGATGTTGAATCAGAAAAATAAACAGAAACAATTTATACACAATTACTTTTTGCGCATACATTCGTTCGATCAATTGGGATACCTATATCCGTATATCCTATATTCAATACTCTACTTCAGCTTCACAGTGCTAAGAGTACTAAATAGATTTGTGTATGCCTCTAGAGGAATAGTTTTAGTTTGACATAATTTTATCATTCTCTTCGTTTAGCTCGCCACTGTCAATTTTTCAAATTAATACATGATACACAATACGCTATATTTTAGAGGGATATTTCGAGATTAATGTACACTTCGTCAAAGTCGACCGTTCGCACCAGTTTTGAGACAGCGGTGTGATCTCTCCGTAATGCATATTGATATACTAATTAAATAATTATATATATATATATAATAATTATATATATATATATATAAAATTTAGGATAAATTTTTAGGATAAAAAATCGATTTTTTTATCGTAACAAGATCATAAAAGTGGCTTCTCGTTCCGAGAAATTTAAAAAATATTATCAAATTTGTTCGCTTACAAATATTTTAGTTTTTCGCCAATATATCGATGTTTCATGCGCAACCAGGTAAAGTATTTTTGTTTTATCATTTTTCTCTTTCAGAAGAACCTTCGCCGTGGTATTCAGCCATTCAGCAGTCCGTTCGTCGACGTCGGGATCTTGCGGTGAGTCTGCATCATATTTTCTCTCTTATGTTCCCACATGTATGTAGCGAACAAAGGTCATTGATTTTTTTCCCCGTTACACACTTTCGTCGTGAATTATTCGCGAGCCTAATGTGAAAAAAAAGAAAAAAAAAAAAGGTTCGTACGCGTATCAAAATGAGCCGATGTTATTCGCACCTGCTGGTGCGCGCGCGAGATCCCCTCGATCCTGCACCTATGTCGAAACGACCGCTACGGCGCAGCAACTCTGTAGAAATTTCTCTCTGGCAGCGGTTGCAAACCTGCCCTCGGCTACGGCGGCCGGGACTCTAAGCTCGCTTCTGCAATCGCACGGCTAACTGCCTGCGACTACTCCGCGTTATGCATCATCTCGCGTTTTCCAGCTGGTAATTATCGTACCACTGCCATCCCGAGGCCTTAGCCTGCTTCTTCAGCCCCGGCTTCCCTCCGACGCGAAATTCTGGCGAAACACGTAGACTCGTTAGTCTCTCAACCGAGTAATAATACCGGGAGCCCGCCGAAGATCTCCTCGCGCCGCGGACTTTTTGAGCGATTTAGAATCAATCTTTCCTCATCGTAAATGTCGTGCCGGCTGTGGATTTATGAATTGCTTGTGTTTATTTTTTTTTATGGAAATTCATGAATAACTGTGTTACCCAGTTATGTGACACGATCATTATTCATTCCTCTCCGATGAATAATCAGCATAAAAATTTCATCTTGCGACATCTGTATTTGTATAATCAATTTGAAATTTATTTCCAAATTAATATCCCCTTCTCGGTCAATTTCAAACGGGCCTCGCTTTTTAACCTTTAGAGAACCGCGAAGCCACTCATAACGGCTCGAGCTTTGACAAGCACTTTGTATCAGACAGATTGACACATATGTATAAATTTTTGCGAAAAAAATACCGATATATAACGTGCAATTTCTCGGATCTCTAAAGGTTAATGGGGTCCTAATTAAAAATAACAAAGACAAAGTTGCAGAGTGTCAAAAATCAGGCAAGTAGGCTAAACGATGACGAAAACCTCCTATTGAGCGCGCACGAGGCTGATTCGCCGAATTTAACGTAGATACCGCGATCGAAAAAACATCCGGTGATTCTGGGACACCATGTATAACGCAACGGATAGGTGCACCTCGCTATAGGTGAACCACTCGACTATCAACCTGGCAAATGTCAGAGTATCCTGCCGTCGTCGTCGGAACCTGTCCTGCACTCGTGCAGGCTGAGTGCGCGCGCGCGCGCGCGCGGGGAAAATGTTAGACCTCGCGAAACCCGCGAGGCTAAGTGCAACGTGTAGATTACTGCAACGCCGCGGTACATAATTCAGAGCCGCAGTAGAATCTATGTTTAGTAGTAGATCTGAAAATAGTGTGCGTTTGATTGCCGCTTAGCCTACAATTTAATAGAAATTAATATTTATGAAAAATCCGGGCTTGGAAAAAGTTAAATTTTTAGAGGGGATCAAATCGGCGCTCGACACGATTTAACGCAATATTTAGAGAGCACCGGGAAAAATTCTCTATTAGAATGTCGAATCTGAGGTTTAAAGCGCGCGCTTAGAATTAATTGATTTGACAAGACCTATAATGTAACAGACTTAATTATACATATAATGAGATTTGACTCGGTGGACATAAATTAAAACGTACAATTTATAGAATGGAACTTGAATACTTCTGAAGAGGAGACCGTATATTTATCGGGGCATTATATTTATCTTGATAAATCGATAATTTATCAGCAAATGGAAGGAGCGATTTTTGCCTCGATTAAGCGGGCGACTTCGTCATCACGGGTGGAATTTATTTGCGCGCGCGCGCGCGCGCGCGTGTGCGTGCGTGCGTGCGTGCGTGCTTGCGATTTAAAATTCGACCGTGCGCGTTTCGCAACGAGGTAAATAAGCGTAATTACGAGGTTTAAGGTTTTTGCCGAAGCCGATTCTCTTTTTCCTCTTTCTCTTTCTCTCCTCGCGTCTCTCATTAATCTTGCACTTAATCCGTCTCTCCGTTGGGGACGTTCCACTCCGCGCGCGTATCGTAATATATCAATAAGCGAGCGGGACAGCGCGGAAAGAAACGAGAGTGAGAAATCGATTTTTTCTTCCCTCCCGTCCGTCCAGAAACACACATGTGCATACGCCATTAACATTCCGATAGAAAGCGGTGACTCATTGCTGCCCATGGTGTATTTTAAGAGCGTCTAGAAACTGATGAAAGTCATTCAGTGACAACTTGCGTTCTACAATTTTAGAGGCCGGGCGTTCTTCCGAGGTGCGCGCCGCGAGACCGCCTACCCGAAAATCCCGAGTTCTGCCCGAGAGACTGACAATCAAAGTACCTCTCCGCTGCCTCGCTGTTGTTAGTCGAACTGTACAAGCGTCAAAAAAAAAAATGGCATCACTAATTCCTCAATGTTTCAAAACTCGATTCTCTCGAACGTTGCCGTGAAGAAAAAAAGATATGGAAATACGGAGACTCTCCCGTAGGATTTTTTTTCATTCATTCTTCTCACGTAGAATCGCACCTCCTTTGCACCGCGATACTAAATTACGTCTCCAATAACGGAGCACAGGAGACAACGGAATTATTGGCGCTGAAGATCGATGGACCGATTCTCGTTGCCGAGACGTTGTTACGTCGCGCTATCTGGAGATTGGCGATGTGATCGATAACGCCGAGATCAAGCTTGCGAAATCAGTTAGCGTTCTGAAATATTTTGCGTTACCGAGCGAGGCTTGTGATCGATCGGTTTGATCCGCCGCAATTCCGTGAACATTAATTTTTTTTCTGCCCTGCGCGTCTCCGATCGAGGACTAGGATCGTCAAGGAGAGAAATTCAACGGGCTTCGTACGTATTTTACAGCGATGACCTCACATGTCCTTCCACTGTCTTCCTCCGGGCATCGCCGGCAAAAAGGACTATTAATAATCCGCCTTTGCTCTCTCAGTCTGTTCAATGAAACGTGCAAAGTATTGGATAATTGACGGTGTAATCGGTAAAGAAACGATCATATTTAAATTTTACGTTACATATTATATCACATAATGATGTTTACACATTACCGTTAATTTTATAATTTATATTTTATTGTCTCGAGTCTTAGCAGATATCGTAAGGTTCGTTAAGATTTTTGAATTCACAAACTTGTATCTTCATTTATAAGATTCTATTAAAATAATTCTTCAAAATTAAAATATAATTAATGTTAATAATTAAATTGAAATTTAATGTATCAATTAGATACAAGATTTCATTATCGCGCTATTATTCGTTGCAGTAATGACTTTTATGCTGTAATAGATAGTCTAATGGTTGTTGTTAATTTTAGTTCCACTGTTTCCCGAATTAGAACTTTTTTTATTTAAAAGTGAAAAATTGTTCTCATCACGTCACTTTTACTTTACGTTATTTGAGTCTTATAAATTCCATCGCTTCTCCGATGGCGCGGAAGACGTGGAGACGGCATGACACAATGCATCTGAAATGCGCGCGTTTTAAAATGGCCATCTAAAGATGGCTCTCTCTCTCTCAATCAAGAGAATACTTTGTATAGGCCCACGTCGTGCACGATAGTCACGTGGATTACAAAAGCGTCGGTGTCATTATGCGTCGCGACGCGGCGCGGCGCGTCCCAGATATCCCCCGCTCGGGGGAAAACGGTGATTTCGACGAAGCCGAAGGAGGAGACTTCAACGCCGGCGTACACGCGATCCCACGCTCGCAGATGCGTATCTCCGCGTCTTGCCTTCTCGATCTTGCCTTTGTTTTGGTCCGTTCGTGTTGCGTTTCCTGCCGTTTTCTATTTCGCGGTACCTGCCGTATTCCGTAAGCCCAATTCCTTCTTCTTTTTTTTTTTTTTATCGTAATCAAGCACCGTTCAGAGCGCAAAACCATTTTGGATTTATTCGAGATGGAATATGAGGAAACTGCCTTAATTGCATCCATTGCCGTGATTCACTTGTTTGGAAAATCAAGGAAATATAATTATAAACTAACTCATTATGCTGCATTACTTTTTCAACTTTAATATTCAATTTCCTGAGTTTTTAAAAAAATCCATTAGAGTATTGTATTTAAGTTTTAAACACTATGTTATTAATTTTTTTAATTACAGAACATTTGCGTATTGAGATTTTTTTAAACGTATGAAAAATTAAAATGAAAAAAACAAGGAATGTTTTAAAATACAGAAAATATTCATAAAATTTTGCAGCTAGAAGTTCTTTACGTTTATTCGAAACAATTAAATTAAATTATTTAATTGAAATAATTTTTTATATATAAATTTAATTCAGTTGAACTTAAGTTCTCGTCTCTTAATAAATTATATCAATTTTTAATAAATTAATTTAATTCTTCGTATAGTTTAGCTTGCTCGACTAATTTACTGTTTGTGACGAAGCCCGTGTTTATAGGGGTTTAAATTAAGATCAAAATAGCGAGGAATGTAAGCCCGCGAAATTTCGCCGGCGCCAGAAATAGCGGCTAAATGACGCTTTTAGACGCACTTTTATTATGGCGACCGCATGTCCAGCGTGTTTATGCTCGTAGATAAAGAAGGGGACGAGTCGCATCTCCGTCCCCGCGATGCGCTTTCTCGAAAAACAAGCGCCGTTTCTGGACACTCCTCACCCGGTGTGCCAGACCGGAGTTGAAACGATCAAAATTCCTCGCACGGCTTCCCCGGACGGGAATAACAGATTCATCCAAATTCCATGAGCGACAAACGACGAGAGGCGAATCCCTTCGTTCTCCCTCTTTCTCTTCCCGTAGCTTCCCGCCATAAGAATTCTCTAAACCGACATAAAAATCGCTCTTAGAACCGAATCCGGCCGTTCCGGCCGGCTCATTAGGCATTCTTTTTTTAGAAACTCGATTCGAGCTCTCTTGCAAAATGAATAATTCTCCATTCGAGGAAATATAAAACATAAGGAAAGATAAAACAAATATATATGCATTTATACATTTAAATTATATTTGAGTCCTTCGAAGTTGAAACAGTTTGACTCTAAAAATTTAACAATATCTTAGAGAAATATTTACCTAATATAATATTTTTTGTAAAATAAATGTACATTGTAATGAAAAAAAAAACTTAATTTGTCTTTCAAACGGGGCTTTCCATTTCTAAACAAAATTTTCATAATCTTTCTCTCGATGCAACACAGTTTCTCTAATTTTTCGTAAACTCTTTGTCCTTTTTGTTTTGATGTTTCATCACCGAACGATTTATCTAAAAAGAGAGATTAGATAATGATTATGATTATCGCTCTCGAGCGTCGCACTCCCATTTCTTCATCCTCGATTTTTCGAATATCTGGATTCACGCGGGATCCGTACACGCATGTGCGTGACCAGTTTTTAGCCGGTGACACGCGGAACGGTCTAACACGCGCAACACATGCGCGACACGTTCGCCATTACCGCAATTTTATAGTTAATTAATACCGTGGCGTGGTCGCGGTATCGTGAACAGCAGGAATTTTTCACCAATTATTTGTTTCGCAGGCCGCAACGCCACCGCAGCGGCGGATTCATCGCGTAGAACGGATACATTGTGGTCAATTTTAAAGCGGGAGAACACCGATTTCTCGAAACGCCAACGAAAGTAAAAAGATGCACGCGCGCAAAAAGTAAAAAAAGAGATTAGCCGAGGCACGGACCTGTTTCTCGATTAATCCTTGATTGCGGATTAATCCAATAAAATTTACATAATTCTCTTTTTCATCGCACCGAAACGGTAATATCGCGTGACATTTGTTTCTTAAATGTTGATTAATTAATATAATATTAATTGAATTCATACACGCCGTATGGATTAACTGACATTATGCGCGCCACGTTTTAGCATACATTAATTATTTGGTGATTAATTACTTTTCATTATTTAAACGTGTTTTTCCAATGTTGCACATTTCCATACGGACATTCATAAATTTCTGCTTGAGCTCTGCTCGGCATTATCGCGCCGGGGAATATAATTTCCGTGTTTGCTCAGCGAGATGCGCGCACGAAAAATGCAATTTTGACGATAATCGCGATCGCGCACTTTCTCCACCGCAACGCCGCCGCGCGCTCATTTGCATCGTATCGTAATTTTCCATCGAAAATAATCGCGCGAATACGTATCGCGCTAGGCATTTTCAAGGAACTCGTTATTAAGTAACGATTTCCTTGAAAATAATTTCCATTAATCGCGATCACCGGCGCGCGATAAGCGCTTACGGGGTGTCACGAAACTATCGAGCGGCGAACGGAGCGCGGTGTCGTCACACACACGCTGGCTCGCCTCGCGACGTGCGCGGGGCCGCCGCCGAGGGATCCGTGGATTTTTGAGCCTAGTTTCAGCGCGCGCGCACGTAATTTCCTTTCGAAACGGACATCGTGGGCGATAATCTCCGGCGCGATTGATGAATCTTCCCCGCGACGCGGCTGGAGCGCGCGCGGAGGCTGCGTCATCGCGAAGATTTCCAGCGCGCGCGAGCGCGAAAGAGCCGACGACACCTCCGTCGTCGTCGTCGCCGGCCGTCGTTAAGCCGCGTGTAACTCTTACAGGAGATTACACGCATCCGGAACGCGCGGCCGCGATCGACAAAGCGATGTTATACGGCTCTATCCGTGATTACGGCGTCAACCGCGCGCACAGCTCGTCTCCATCCCCGTCCCGGGATTCCGTTTTACTCCGACTTTCATAGTTACGATTTACCATAGCAATAACAGTTATCCCTAATGATCGAATCAATCATCTCGGATGGAATGCTATTCCGCAATCCTGCGATCTTTCAGAAAACACCGGGGGAAAACGCGCGTGTGTGCAGCCCGCGCGAAGAAAAGTGCACAATATGCTCACCGGCGGGAATCCATTCCACCGCGAGTGAATTCATTTTTATTATTATCGTCGGCCCGCGCTCGTCTTACTGTTATAGCGTTTTTGACTGAGCGAGGTTAACCCAACTCAGGTGATTTTTGGCCAATCACAGTTGTTCTTCTAGAGAATGGAATAACCGTGATTGGTCGGGTTTTAAAAGAAAAATAACCTGCGTCGGGTAAACCTCGCTCAGTCGAAAACGCTATTAAGGACATTTTATAAGGTCAAAACTCCCTGTTTTGAAACGGCAACGCGAACGCGCGAGAATCTCGAAGAATGAAGCCTCGTCCGGTCTTTCTTCTCCTTTTTTTCGGATCGACTGCGGCGCAAAACGACGCTCGATCACCGAAAAAGTTCACACCTCGCTGGCCGCATATAATGCAGCTCGTTGCACTTTCGCAACGCGGATAAATATATACCTGCACGAGGCTCGCGCGCGCGCGCGCGCGCGCACATACACTCGTGCACGCGCACGCACACACGTAGGCGCGCGCGCGCGCGCGCGCGGGCAATCGTTGCACCGAGAGCGCGGTACCCACACTCTACTGCCCACACACGCGTGTGTACGATACCGGAACGAAGCGAGTGACTAACCTCTGGGAATAGAAGAGCCGAGGAGATCTCTGCCAGGTTAGCCCAAGTCGAAGACCAAGTCGGTTCGAGTCACCCCGGGAACGGATCTACCACGCTGGGCGAAAAACACCTCGAGCGGCTCACGCGGCGGTTCGTCGGGCGTGCAGGTGCCCCGGATGGGGTTCACTGATCGAGGACCGTGCGGTGTACGTGCGCATCCTGGACGACGCGCGGCGTCGTCGCGGCTCGACGCTCTTCGCGCTGGTATCCACGCAGGTGCGCCGACGCGGTGGCCATGCGACCCGGTCGATTCTGACTTCCTCGGGAACTGATGGACGAACTGATAGCTCGAAGTCCCCGAGACACAATGTATCCCCTGACTGACACGGAGTGTAAAGAGTATTATCTAAAACTGTAGAGACGTGGCGATCTTCTTCTTTAAATTTTTAGATTGTGATTCATCGAGTCCTGATTCCGCGGACCGAGACTTTCTTCGAGTTTTCGAGGATGTAACGGATTTCTCCTTGATTCTTTTAAAGACTTTAGCTCTTGGATACTTGAGCTATTACGGAATCTGATTTTTGGACTCTTGGGATGTAGATCCTGACACTTTTTTTGGAGCCAAAGCGCGTAGAAACTTCAGATTCTTGATATTTAAATTGCAACGGATCCCGATTCTCGGATCTCTCCGAGACGTAACAGATCTCGGCTCTTACCACGGGATGAAACCGGATTTATTTCCGACTCTCTTCAACACTATTCGTGCTATTCTCTTCAGCACTCGCGCGAGAGACGCGATACGTTCGGATCCGAATCCTCGACAGCCGACTTACGAGCTACGTCGCGTTTTACTGAAAGGCCGAAAAACCCGAGAAGAAGCGCGGATATCACTCTCACTCGCGCATACGCGTTCGCGAATACGTTCCACGAAATTTCGACGTCGCGAGGGCGACCCTTCCGCACCACGTCGTGGTCCCACGTGTCCCCCTCTGTCTCGACTCTCTCTCGCGAGCTGGTGCGGACGGAGCCGGCCCTACCGAGGAAGTTGTCGAGGATCTGCGATCGCCGGACGCGACCAGCGACCAGTGGTACCAGCTGTTTCGTGGACGCCGTCGTATGCGGTCGTAAACCGTATTGCTCGCCGGCGACCGAACGACTGTAAGCGTGATGGTGGTGGACGAGCAGGACGAGGAGGAAGAGGAGATGGAGGAGGAGGAGAAGGAGGAAGTGGTAGGGTAGGTGAGCACTCGAGGAGAAGGAGAGCTCTTTTCGCGTCCTCTTCCACCTCGCCGCCGCGATCGTACGGCGATCCTTAGTTATTACCAATTTCAAATCGCCGCGACGCTGTCTACGGCGACAACGGCCGACGACAATGATTGATTTTGATAGCGAAATAATTCGCCCAAGTCGGCGACGAGAAAAATTCACCGGAAGATTCACGAACGAGCGCTCTTTCGCTTCTTTCTCTTCTTCGGCACGACAGTTCGAAATCGTGACGGTACTATGGGTTTTTGGAAGATTATGATTGTCGTAATGACCTCAACGGCAAGTAAAAGGCAATGTCTTGGAAAAGAGTAAGGAATACTTTATTCTTTCGATCCGCCAATCCAGGATCGCAACGTCATGCCGATAATATCGACGAAAGTCTAAGCAGACCCTCACTGAAAGCACCAAGAGTCACGTTACTTGTAGAACATTTTTCAACTGAATACATCACTTGGGAATTCGAAAATAAAAACCAAGATTTATCGAAAATCCAGTGTTCTAAGAATTTACCAATCCTGAGAAATCTAAACTCTGAATCACACAAGTTTGGAAGATCTTGGAACCTGTTGAAGACCTAACTTCGAGGACCAAGAGCCAACAGGACGAATGAACTCCTTCGGTGAAATTGCGCGCGCGCGCGCGCGAGCGAGCGAGCGCGACAGGATAACAAAGGAGAGAAAGAGGGAGAGAGGAGGAAAAAAAAAAGAGAGAGAAAGAGGACGACGGCGACGTCGCGACGCGCGTCGTCGGCGAGGTGAAACAAACCACTGATCGGTCCCTGTTGTTGCTCTATGGCGTGCATCATGGCGTGGACTTCCAGCGGTATAGCTCACGCAGGCACCGGGGCGACGA